>JABFQC010006438.1:0-10776 GCA_022817085.1 Psilanteris sp. ZL-2020 | reverse complement strand
GTCTTCGTATGCGTTTACTCGTACACGCAATTATCCTGCAAGTGCGCTCGTCGGTCCTCGACGAGAAGGAGGCTGCAGGGCCTCGAGGATCACTGGATAAGGAGGACTCTTTCTCTCAGCGAACGAATTTCAAGTAGACGCTTATTTTTTTCCTACTGAGCACACTCCTCTTTCTGCTTGTCTACGCCAATCAACGGGGAAAGACATATTTGCAAATACCACCCTTTTTCTCGCATTTGCCGTTGCTCTTTGAAAAATTTGCATTTTTAATCCTTGACATCAGTTTGATTGCACTTGAAAACTAAAAAAGAAACTTCGGGACGCGACCGGAGAATAAGGAAACGAGCGACGGTCGATTTAGTTTTCAAAACAACGCGAGTTCATTTTGAGGGCAATAAAAGCCGCGGAGCCGTCGCGCGCGCGCGCCCCTTGAATTATAACAAGTCAAAATTCCGTGACGGAATATCTCCGCGGGATATCGCGGCGCCGAAAAATCTCCGCTCAATAATCCGGGAAGGCTTTCTGCTCGGGAATGCCTATTTTGCGGGTAATATTGTTTCGAGCTTTGCAATTGTTTCGGACCCGGATCCAGGCGACGGCCGCGCCAGATAAAGTCGCGAACAATAATTACGAACGATAAGAAGAAAAAAGTGGGCGGCGAGAGGAGGGGGAGGAGGGTGTAATTGTGATTGATAGAGAGAAGCGCGGGAGCGGCAACGAACTTCCTTTTAATCTCGAAGCTAACCTCCGCATTCGCTGACGCGTGATGCTTGGCGCGCGCTGTCGAACGATTCTATTCGGTGGACGGGTGGTTTGTGTAGTGTTAATAAATCTGGAATTGATGAAAATAAGAAATTGTCTCGAAATGAGCCAATCCGTGTTATTTGGTCCTTTCGACGATTCCCAATTGAAACAGAATTTCAAGTTCAAAGTACACGCGGAGAAGAGATATGTTGATTCAACCAAAATTTTGTTCATTTTACTAAAAGTTGGTTGAATGTACCAAATATTTTGTAAATATAAAACAATTTTTGGTCAATCAACATATCTCTTCTCTGCTTGTAGAAAATTTATTAATTAATTATTCGTGGAGGTTTTTAATATAAAAACGTTTAATTATAAATAATAGGTAAAAGTAGTTTTACGCGTATATAACACCAAGATTCAATAAATTAATCCTGCGTTTGAGTTCCATTGTTTTCGAGCAGACAATTTTGTTGGTATTCTCAAATCAATATCCGTTGATTGAGGAATGGCTATCATTTTGAGAACAGCACGTAATTCTAGGATTTATGATAATTTTGTTACTGGGTTGTACCGCATGGTGTACGTTATTTAATGAAATTATTGTAATTATTGTTAATGCGTTTGATGAATTTAATAAAATATTATTATTGTGGGCATACTTTTTATAAAAAATGTTTATATAGCTTCACTTGAAAATAACGTAATAAAATATATTATAAGTAAGTAATTATTCATATCAAAGATTACTGACAAATAAAAATGGTAGCATTACATTAAATTTATTTCGTTTACATTACGGCGATGACATTGACTAAGAATGAAAATCTAGCACATCCGTCTAAAGTTATACCTACCCAAACTTCACAAGTTAAGTCATAAGTATATTTTACATAGAGCGGAATCATCGTTATATTTAATTGCGCCGCGGCGTTGGTGATTAATTAGGTATAATAATATACAAAATGTGGAATAAATAATATTAGATTATAAACATTTATTTCCGCATTTAATTTTAAAATTACGCAAAATTTCTTGTTTTCATAAATATATAAATTATATAATATTTATTATATGGATTATATATGTTTTTTTTTAGGAAAGCAGAATATTTGTCTGTGTCAATATTCTGACTTACAATTATAATTGATAGAAATTTATTATGTATATATTATCACATTAATTAAATATTTATTTTCACTATAATTTTCAATGAATAAAAAATAATTATTCTTATGATTAAATTTAAATTATTATATATTTATTAAGTATATTGTTAACGTTGTCATTGGACCATCCGCGCAACGTTGCACAACTATGGACGGCCCACCATTGGCGTTATATGTTGTGCCAACGTTCAACGCAACGTTGTGCCAATGGTATATAGAGAAATTAATTTTGAATATAATAATGGTCTAATCAAGAAGAATAATATTATAAAAAAATAGAAATTAATAAATTTTGAATAAATAAATAAAAAGAGTGTTATATAATCATGTTTATTTATATTAAAATATTACATATAAAATGAACATATTGGTCTTAAAGTAAAATAGTATTAATTCACTATTTCACTATATACTAAAATATCTTTAGTATATAATTACCTATATAACAATAACTCGAATTTTCAAAATTTCGGAAAAAAAATTTTCCCAGTCAACTTTCGGGAATCATTTCGACTTGAATGCATGTCTTGAAGTGCATTGTTTAATGAACGATAAGATTACATACACTGATAAAAAAAATGTTTAACAATTTACTACACAATATATCAAAACTGGACGATACGTGAAAATACAAGAAAAATTACTATATAATGTAGTAAAATTGGCAATGCACATAATAATATATTCAAGTTTATGTAGAAAATTTTAATATATAATGTAGTAATTTTTTTGTGTATTTATGTATCGTCCACTTTTGATATATTATATAGTAAATTGTTAAATATTTGTTTCCTAGTGTATATGCGTATATACACGGTTCTACGGGTCTTTCAACCCATAGAATTTTAAAAATACAAGCAAACACGTTTATAAATAAACAAAGTATATCATTTATCAATAAAAATGTATTAATAAATTTGTTTCAAATAATGAACATTAAATCCTTTAGGTTCAAATTACTTTGTTTTTAAAAGAAAATACGTTTCATTGTTTATTCGGCAGCATAGAAATAAGTCGAATCGATTAGTTGTTGACTGTTTCTCACTGATATAAACAAAGCCAAAAATATAGTTTGTTTTTTATATTTAATAATACACATATATAAATAAAATTGTATAATAAAATTTAAAAAAATTATATATATATATATATATATACATATATTATTTATAATTTATTTTAAATTGTAGGTGTTAAAAGAATTAAAAAAATAATAACGGAATATATTTTAAACATTGAAATTAAGAAAATATTTATTAAATAGTAATGAAAAAAATCATTATTATATTTAAATTTTTACCATTTACTTACTTTTTGATATTGTCCGTTGTGATGATGGCTCTGTCAAGAGCAGTTTAACATTATCGACGAAGCCTGGCAATTTCTATCTGGATGTAATATATTTTAAAATAATATTTATATTAGTCAATAATATAAATAATATTATACGGTTAATATATATGTATATATTAACCATACTTAAATACTTTTAAATGAGTTTCATGTTAAAAACAATACTTTTTCAATGACTATATACGTATATAATACGTAAAAGAATTTAATAATTATATATTGTAATTTTTTTAATTTTATTAATAATATACGATGTATATATTAATATTTATTTCACACAGTTTATATACCATAATAAACTTTAAATCTCTGTATTATATGCAAATATTCTTCTATAAATGTTATGTTCCAAGTTATATAATCTATAAGGTTTCTCAAACTTTGTTCATAAAATACAATTCAAAAAATACTAATATTTATCTTTTTATTTTTTTTAAACATATAATACCATTGAAATTAAATACGTTATTTTATTAAACTTATCATATATCATACATAATTAATATATATATTTAATTAGTGGTTCAAAATTAACACCCAATATTTTATTCTCTTCGACCAATTTCTCATTAACTCGTTTTAGTTATCAAATACGAAAAACACGATTACACTATATTTACTTCAGATCGAGCAACTATCTCCATGAGTGACGTTTTGATCCGACGCCGATAGTACTCGTCGTAATACCGGGATCTAAATAAGTTCTTTGAACGAATGATTCCGAAACGAGAGGGAAAGCTCGATCCGAATAAAGTAAAATGGCGAACTTGATTAAATCCTAACTCGCGAATAATCAGATAGCGTAGATTGAAAAATGATTCAATTATTCGAAATAAACCGCGACCACGTTTCGCAACACCCAACAAATCTCAGCATTACGAACGATCTACCGAAAATCGAAAAATCGACCCAAACATAACAAAATTTCGCAAATACCAAACCCCGCTCGGCGCAAACACAAAACGGAACGCGCGCGCGTCAGTCAGTCTTAAAAACATTTTACCGGTAAAGTTCACGCAGCGATCAGATTAAACACGATAATTCCGTGTAATCCTCGCAAAGATGACAAGACCGTCCGATGCATTCGCTCTGTTGACACGCGTACCATCTGCTGCCAGACAGAACAAATAAATTTTTTAGCATAAAAATAAAGCGCATGCAAATACGCGCAGAACAAACAAACCGGGCTCATTACGATTCGACCCAATAGCGTCTTCACCGCGCGCGACGTACCCCGAGACCGACAAGCCGAAAATCCAAACCAGACCGACCCTTGCGGCGCTCGAATCGCCGTCGAATTACCGATGGCGCCGCGCGGCTAATCGTGCTCCCGGCGGTCGGCATTTCGCATCGGAAAGTCCGTAGCTCGCGCGCAATCACATCAAAGCCGGAACACCCTGTATATGTCGTCGCAGGACCCAACTTGACTCTCCCGCGTTGGCAGACCGTGTACGCGCACGCACATAATAGAAGCCCCTCAAGTACCCCCACCACGGCACGTACACACCTCTGCGAGCTTCACGTACGCTGCTCTTAGATTACGCACGAGGTGGAGCATAAGTGCGTAAGCTCGTATCAGCGTGTGCGTGCGTTGCGTTACATTACATATCGCAATCCCCATGCCCCATGCTTTCTCTGCTTTCGTCGCTGCAACGCTCTCGGCCGCGCGCGCGTTCGCCTGAAAAAAGGCCGCGTCTTCGTCGGCAGCGACGGCGCGGCGCGCGCCCCGTCCTTGTCGGTTCTTCGCGCGCGGGCACATCCAGCGCTGCCACCCCTGCGAACGAACAGAGACGGCCAACGATGCGCTTTGTCTCCCGTTTCTTTCCTCCTTTTCCTGCGCCCCTCGCACAGGTGGGGGAGGACCGCTCGAGCGAATACGACACGTACGTATCGTACAAGTGCACGTTCCGAGCGGGGTGCGCGCCCGCGAACTTCTAAAACCCCCCACCCCGCCCCGACCCCCGTGTCCTCCCGCTCGTGAAAAAGGTCTCCTACGCGCGTACACCTTCGGCTACGCGCGCTTCGCAAAGAAAGCAAAAATACCCTCGCGGGAGAAAATGCTAGCGATTGTCGCGCGTTTTGTATTCGTATTTCCTTTCTGGGCGCGCGTGCGAGCGGCCCTTTTGTTTCGCGCGCCGCCGCGTCGTTTTCGGGATCGCCTCTCGCGAGACCGCGCCGGCGAGAAGCGTTTTCGCGCGCTCCGCTCGATTCGAATTGTTTGAGCGGGCTCCGACGAGGTGGTCGGTGCCGCGACGAGCAAAATAGGCAAATGGCGTCGCGCGGTTGCCAAGTCTGGCCGATTAGACGACGCGCTCCTGATAAAAAAACGGAGTAAGGAGTTGTATGATGTCGGTCCGAAGGAGTCGCGATGACCGGCGCGCTCGTAGCAGACGCGGTGCGGCTCGTAATCACGATGGCTTTAGTGAAGGATTCGGGAAGGGATGTTCGGTGATTCAACTCGACGCGCGTGGAAGGTGTGATGCAATGTTGGACCAATCGATGCGTTACGTTCGATTTGTAGAAGTTTATGCGAAGTTGTTTAATTGGTTGTTTATGCGTTATTGCGCAACTTTTAGAAGTTTTTCTTCATAGTTTGTACAATTTCTTACATTTTTGTACATTTTTTATTCTATTGTTATCTAATTGATAAAATTTGTAATATTATTTTTATATCGTTATAATTTTGTATTGTTTCGGTTTGAGGTATTCTTTTATAATTCTTTAGGCTTGAATGTATTTATAGCGTATACGTTAAAAAATAATCAAGAAAATAATGATATAAATCCGACACAAAATGACCTTGTGACTACACGGTGTTGATTCAACACAAACTTTGTCAAATGAAAACGAACAATTTGTTTGAATGAAAACAATCGAATTCTAAGTAAAAATAGCCGGTGTGTTTATAAGCACGGTATATTCAAAACAGTATACAATCACACACACCTCATGTTAGATACACCATATTTTGACTTTTTTAAAAATAATTAAAAACCATTATTTTAAACACGATTTTACATTGTGCTCATGATCGTCTAATCAACTCGAGAATATCTTTCTATACACTGAGAAAAATATCAATCCTTTATTGCACGGTACAATGTGATTCTATAATAGCATTTTAATACCTACTAATTTAGTTTAAATTTGGTGCTAGACTTGCAGCGCTTTAAACAATAACAGCATAGTATTCTTTCGTACTAAAATGGCACAACTCTCATGTAAAAATAGTATGGATGCATGCATCGAAAACATATACGCATGACAGCACTGCATTGTTGGTATAAAATAGTGCTTTATGGTTCGATTCTGATACGTGCTAGTATGACATATTTAATGCTTATTAAGTTTGATTTCAAGTAAATTTAGCACGAAATTGCTTACTATTTTAGATAGAAAAGTCTCGTACAATAGAAGGGAAACTTTTTAAGCAATTTTGGTTAGATATTTCTCTCAGTGTACCGATCGAACTGTACAAAGTATGCGTAACGGCGGGTAAAAGAAGTTTTGAGGAATTTCTAAAAACAGTAACTGTGGTTATGTATATAGTAATTAAAACATCCTGATGTCATTTAAATCGTAATTTCGAGTTACGGTGTGGTGTTATGCATCATAAATTATAATTTGTAGTTCAGGTTTGAGTCACGTGATACGTGTTGAGATCAACCGGCAATTAACGAATCGAAAATGACAATGGAAGTGAACTATATCGTCGTTTTCCAACCGCCAAGACAATAAAATGTAAACTACACCCATGAATTTAGCCGTTATTTTACTATCGCTGATCATAGTGACTTGGATGGGGTTTAGTGTAATAAACCCTTTCTTAATTGAATTCAAGTTAGGTGATTATCTGAAAACCAATTAACTATAATAATTCGCAAATTCAATTATATGTTGTTTATTTACATGTTGTGAATAAATTTTGAAGTTGAATTAATCATACAAGTGTCATTCGATAGAATATAAGTTAATTATAATTAAAAGCAATGCAGAAATAATCATTTAAAAATAATAAACCCCGTTATATGATTTTAATATTTTGAAAGTGAATTTACTGGTACGCACAGTGAATATTGATGTTAAATTAGCTTTTAATGAGATGATGGAATATTATATTGAAAAGGGTATTAGACTTATATAAATACAAATAAGAAAATTTCACCAAGAGAAATGTTTTAATGAATACACAACTTTTTGATTATCCTTTATAGTTAAATTTAGCTGATTTTAAAGTCATTTTAAAGATAAAGAGCGAATTTTAATTAGCTGATATTTCATATAGAAAAATAAATATATATTACATTTCAGTTTCCATAACTTGTTTCTAGATTTTCAATTCAGTATAATAGTAAAGAAATTTTAATATTTAATAAAATGTCACGTGTATATAATGTAGAAAAACCGAGATTTTCAATTGTGAAATGTAAAAAAATATTTGATATTTATCAAAAGTATATTATTAATGAAAATAAAGCGAGCATGCATATAATAAAATTTTATATATACGTAAACATAAAAAATGTTTAACATTCATAAACTAATATTAATTTTCAAAATTTTTAACAAACTTTTTATTATTAAATTAGTAATAGTAAATTTTAAATACTAAAATCTTCCGTAAAATTATAAATAAAATAAAATAAACTATACCTTAATTCATACAACAATTTATGAATATATTTTTAATATCGCAAATAACATTATGTCATCAAACAAATTATACGTCAATTTCTTTTAGTTTCTTTTACATGTTTATCTTTTAAATTCACCCAATATTTCAGTGAAATATCGATTCCTAAATAAATAACTACCATGCTTATGAAAAGCCCATTAATTTTGTATATAAATGACGCCGCAAATACGCATTATTATAAATTTAATATTTTATCTTGCCGTGAATTAAAAAGCTCCCGAGGAACGTAAAATTGCGCGGATCGCGCGTGTTTGACCCGTTTTTCTTAACAGCTCTTCATCTTTGTCGTTTTTAACGCCGCCTTAACATTTCCCTCTTCGCTTTCGCTCCCGAAATCGAGATCTTTTTTATTACACGGTTCAAGGAGTTCTCACTTTTCCTGCAATATCTGAGTGATATTTGGCGCCGATTAAGGTTTACAAGCGTGAATTTTCTCGTTTTCATCTACTCGTCTGCGGCGCGAGTGAAAAATTGTCATTTTTACTGAATTAACTCACAACTTCGGGCACAACGCTGAAAATAAATTGCTCTTATCGTAATCACTGCGGAGGTTAAACTTTACGACTAAATAACAACGCGCCAACAAACGTCGATAATTTCGAATAAATGTATATTTTATTTACAAATGTTTCTCAAACATAGTTACAATACAATCTGATAAAAATTAAACTATAAAAACGATATAGTAAATCAATATAGTCGCGCATGCATCTAACTGGATATAAAATATATCATACTTTTATGTTCGCCATATGGTTGTCTTAAGCATGAC
Organism: Psilanteris sp. ZL-2020; assembly: GCA_022817085.1. Classification (NCBI taxonomy): domain Eukaryota; kingdom Metazoa; phylum Arthropoda; class Insecta; order Hymenoptera; family Scelionidae; genus Psilanteris; species Psilanteris sp. ZL-2020. The sequence goes on along the minus strand of JABFQC010006438.1, from coordinate 2,042 downwards.
TAAATTATCCCTGCTGGGAAGCGATTCGAAAACAACAGAATTATCGAAAAGTGAAATATTTTTAACGATATGTTATTCGAAAACATTTCTGTAATCGTAATTCGTTTGACCGTAATACTAATTTCACGTTTCGACGTTTCTATATATTGAAAACTGATTTCCAACATTTTTTAAAACCTTATTTCCTTCTCAATAATACTACTTGCTAAGCTTAAAACTATGCTTACTTAATAGAATTTTTTGACACAACTAATTAAAACGTAGAAAGATTGGCTAAATGGAGTTTAAATGGTTGAATAAATAATGAATAAAATCGCGTCAATGTTCATACCTCAAACGACTGTACATTCACTTACACCATATTCCCAAACTTTCATTGTTAATCTACGGTTATAAATTAAACTGGCCTCAATTTAATCCGAAGTAACTTCGCTGTACAGACATCTATTATTTGACGTACGAAATTTATCAAAGACGCATCGTAGATGCTAAAGTTTTAATCACAAAATGGTACGAATAAGAGTTAAATTAAACTTTAATGAGTTTTAATGCGGTTCTAATTATGGACTTATAATAATCAAGTTTTTACTCATATATATATTATTATATGAGTATTATATCAACGCACAATTATTATTTGTATAATGAATCAGATATATATATATATATACATATATATGCATAAGTTCTGATTTCTATAGATTTTACATTGACAAAAGTGTTATATTATTATAATAAATGATCAAACTTTTCATACTTTCATTACATCTTAGTTTAGTAAATTACGATAGAATAAAAAATTATTTGTAATAGCTGTTTATAGACTATATCATATATAATAGTTTTAAATGGTTTCCACAACTTTAATAAACTATACTATAATAAAGAAAATTTGTTACAATGTATTAAATAATAATTTTGCGTATAATAATTATTAGTCCATCAATATAGTAAGGTCCTTTATACAATGAGAAAATGAAATTGTACAATTTACATTGTAACATTTCGTGGCTTCCGATTGGTTAAAACAATTGAATTCTGTCATCTCATTGGCCCGCAAAATTACACTGAAAAAAATAATCTTACAAATTACACTAATCTAGATAATAAAAGCAGAAAAAGTGAGCAAAAATGTAAATAAACATTACACTAATATTAATACATTGTTTTTATTATTTGTTTGGTATTAATTGACATATTTTTAGAATTTTCTAATCATAATTTATCATTTTATTTACATTTTTACCTATTTTTCCTTCTTTTATTATCTAGTTTGCTAAAATTTGTAAGATTATTTATTTTAGTGTACTATTTGAATTTGTAAGGGTTTTACAATATGACATTGTCCCACGAACGATATACACGGTTCTCCTTATAATTTCGTTTTCTCTGTGTATAAAAACACTTTATTTGCACATAAGTTTCAAATGATAATTCTAATTGACAATATTTAAATACACACTCTTCTCTTAAAACGATCCCTTCATCTCAAGGTTTTAAAAGTATAAAAACAGATTAAAAAAAGATACACAAAACCCGTCATATAAACAAAGAAAATAGATTTATTCCAACTTCATTTATATTGTGTGTTTATATATTCTTTCCTTTTTAGTTTGTTCCAAACTATTATAATATTACGTCAAATAAATTATTTCTAAGAGTGTACGAATATTTCCTTCAAAGAAATTATATTGCTTCTACTATATATGTTCACATTGAAACCAGAATCAACGTACAATCTGAATAATAAAAATCAAGATATGTACAAATGAAATATAATTTATCGATAAAAGTTGAGTAGGGATTTGATTATAAATATAATACCACACGAGAATCCAACGATTCTCTCGAAATGTTCAAAAGTCGAATTATTTCAGTAATTTAGTATGACCTGACACATGCAACCGTGTGGAAACCAAAAGATGTCATTATAGAGACGATCCCCACTTCCCTCCAGAGCGACCAATCTTTTCTGAACGTATTGCTGCTGACATCTGCTCGTATAACCCGCCGGTAAAGTGCATAGACCATCACACGTGTCC
>JABFQC010006437.1:0-10776 GCA_022817085.1 Psilanteris sp. ZL-2020 | reverse complement strand
CAATTAATATCTTCGACTTCTCAAATTCGTTCGCCAGAAATGACTTAATTACCTTTCGAATTAAATATAATCTCTAATTGATAGAAATTATTACTTTGTCCTGATTAAATTGACCGATGAAAAACGGTTTGTTCGAGCGATAGTTTATTGATATCAAGTCAGAATTTGTGCAAGAAAAACTTTCTGTATTATTGTTCGTTCGTCCAATTTTCAATTCAATTTAAATTCAATAAATGCAAGAAATAAACTAAATTAAATAAAGAATTTCAGTTAATTATTCGATATATGGTACCTCCAGTGTATCCCTCATGTTTAATTATAAGTTTTTTTAATTTAAGAACGGTTAAATTACCGATTTCATTAATTAATGACATTTATATATATGTATTTAAAGAAACATTTTCATAATTATTCAACATAATGTAATATTTAATTGTCGAGCACAAACAAAAAAATAAATTGATAATAAAATAAACAACAGTCAAACCGAGTAATAAAAATAACCAAAATACAATATAACAACATTAAAAACAAAAATAAAATAAAAAACATCAATTCAGAGCATAAACAAAAACGAAACAAGAACAAAATCAAAACCAAAAAGGATACAACCAAAACGAAAACGCGTAGTAGGTACACGTAGAAAAAAGTTATAGAGTAAATTGCTATACTTCTAGTATTCTGAGGATATTTCAGTTAATGTTACGGAAATGACTATACCTTTTTTATAGCAAACTTTCTTATATGATATAGTTAATCTTCTTACAAGATATAATAAATTTTCTTATATGATATTGTATTGTGCAAAACTTTTATAACAATTTTTACAATATCTTATAGTGAAAAGTACTGTATAGTATTACAAAAGTTACTTTAGTATAGTATAGTAATTTTGCATTGTTTTTATTTCGATATCTTTGGAATGTCAAACTTATAGTAATGTTTAATATACCTTTTATACGTGTATTACGTCAAATCTATTTAAATAACGCCGCACAATGGTCAATAGGTAAATTTACAGGCCGGGCCGCAAGCAAATGCAAACAAAAGGAATTGCACTGAGTCGACATATGGATAAAAAAAGAAAAAGAAGATCTAAGATGATCTCGAGCTATCTTCGGGTTCAGTTGCGAGTTCATATAACCTAGTTTTGAAGTAGCAGAATTGAAGGAAAAAGACATTTACGGCCAACTCCTTACCCCGTTATCGATCCGCAGGACATCTTCGGAACTTCGACTTCGCAAACGAAACACACAACCGAGACGCGGCGATAATCTGGATAATAAGTCGGCCGTAATTGCAGATTATGTTTGACTGCAAAAATGTTGGTCCACAGGTGGTGAAGGATTCGTTAGAAAATCCAATCAAAAGTACTTAGTCGAAGGATTAATTGCTTAATCCTTGTTGGAACACGATAATCCGCGCTTTTGTTCCGGGCGTCCTTTTTCTGTGCCGGAAGACAACGTTCGACCTGACTTCCTATCTTCGCCGTCAACCGGCCGGATATGCCGGTTTTTTTCCTGCGGACCTTTAACTTCTTAAGTCCTGTTCAGAAATTTGTTCGCCGAGTAAATCCTAACGAAATCTAACTTGCGACTGCTGAACTGATATCCGCGGAGATTTTCTGTTGGAATTGACGTTAGGTTTTTACGCTTCTTGGTCGTTAATTATCGTGTTGCGTTTTACAATGTAAACGCAGTCAAATTTACTACGGCGTTGCACGTTGCAAAAGTTTCGTCCTTGGGAAGGATCGAAATTGATACCATTGATTTGTTTTGCATTTCATTTTATCTATTAAAGACATTTATAAATTGAAAGGAAGCGATTATTTGTTATGAAGAGTAATTGGGGCACTTTGATATTTCATTACCATTTGTCGTGAGAATATTTTTCATTTCCGTAATCTCGTTAGTGAATTGCTTCAACTCAGTGGATTGGAATATTTTGTTCCTAACGAGTTAATGTATCACAACAAACACGCGTATTGTTTATTTATGTATTTGTTTGTTTTGAAAATGGAAGCAATTTTATCAACGCGGGCGGACGTTTTGTTTTATTTGTTGTTAATATTATTGAATTTGCAGTTTAACCGTTGTTATTATTGTTGTTGTTGTTTTTCTTGCGCGAATTAATTGAATTAGCTTTCCTTTGTTATTAAAACATTTGGAAATGTGTCCTTCAATAGGATCTGGTGGAAAACAATGAGCGATAATTCAATTCCTGCGAATGTAAGTCGATTGATTACACGACTGATGAGTTTATTTGTTTGTGAAATTGAAACGATAATTTCATTTAGGGGATGCTGCGAGGTTCCGTTTAATTGTGAAATGATGTGAAATGGTGCACTGAAGAAAAATAATACAAATAATGCCAAATTTAATTGTTTACCTTTAATGTTGGCAAAGTTACAAAGGTTTATGGAAAAATTATTTACAAATTTGTCATTTATTGAATTTTCGGTTATTCATTGCATACGTCGGTACGAACGATATAGGTAGTTTGTCAAATAACGCAAGATTACAAAAGTTATATCTAATAATTCGAAAATGATATTCTTGTATTACAAGAAAAGCTGCGTTGAAATGAGATTTACATTGCTGGGTGAGCTCATAAATTACAGCAGTTCGTTTTAATATTGTGAATATCTGAAGAAATGTTTTTATCGTGTTTAATGTCATTTACTGATTTATTATGACTCTTAAAATTGGGAAAAAAAACAATAACAAAGTCAAATACAGAAATAGAATAACAAATACGTACTGGAACGTAAATAAAAATGCAAACAAGTACAAAAATTGAAACATGAACATAAATAAAAATAAAAACAAAGGCAACATAAATGTAAACAACTTCAAAAACAGACATAAACAAAAACAAATACAAAACCAGAAACAAAAATATTATAAATCCAGCTGTAGTATTTCAACAGTATCCTTGTGAAACTGTTTAATTAAAATTATAATTGAATTGTAACAAACTGTAAAAGTGTAGACTTCATAAACCGAGATGAAAAATTCACCACAACAAGATGCATGTGTCGCACGTTGGTACGTCCGCTAGAACGGAATCACAGTTTCTTCGTAACGTGGAATAAACGTGGAATGATTGGTAACGAACGACGAAGGGGAAATATTTAGAAGTCTCGCATTCCTCAAACGATAAAGGGCATTTTCAAACGCCCCGCAATTGGCACGATGTTTGATCCCGTATTCCCGAGATGTTGCGCAACCTTCACGAAAATGAAACATTTCCGTAACTTTTCAAAAGTGGTTGGACCGTTACGGTGAATTTCAGAAAGACCGCGGATGAATGATTTAACGGCGCTTGCGAATTACTTATTAATTTATGAGATTGACGTTCTGTGTCAGTTCGTACAATTGTCGCCAAAAAAGTAAAAAGCGTTGCTATCACGTCGATCGTCGTCTATTGGGATATTTTATAGAAAATAGGTAGTACCAACGTAAAGTCAAAATGGTCTATAAGTAAAAATTATAGAGCAAAAATGTATTTATAAAGTTTCATACATGTCTCTTCTTGGATTTAAGACATTGATGTATTAATTTAAATCAAATTATCGTAGATATATTAATATTAAATTAATTTAATTTAAAGTAACAAGCAAAGGAAATTTTTAAAAAATTAAAGACGAAACGCTTCCTGCACGCGCATTGTGGATTTATTTAAACTACGCATTTGTTAAACGCTTAAAGTTCAAAATTACCTTTATTAGAATAAAATATATATAAGTTAGTGTTTAAACTGAAAATAGAAAATGTTTGTAAACAAATCATTTAATTTTATCGATGTAGTTTTAATTAAAGATACTATAATCTTATTCTAAAGTACCAATATTTAAAAAGTATAGTTATTTATTAATATTTATTACGATACAAATATCTTAAATTACAATAACTTTTAGTCATAAGCATGTTAATTTTAAAATCTTAGTCGAAGTCATATACCATATCCTAATTAAAGTTATAATTATCTTAATTGAAAGCATCAGTAAACTAATTTAAGAAAACTATACCTTATATTTCAACATTTGATTAATAAATTAATCAGTACATGTTAATTATACTTTAGTACCTTAATTTAAAAAAACTACAGTTAAAATTAATATATTCATACCCTAATTATAATTTACGGTACCTTAATTTAAGATATCGGTACTTTATTATTGTCTTAAATCCACATAAAAGTACTTTATTCGAAAATAATGTTAATTCAAGACATTACATTAATTTAATAAATCTATATTTGAATTAACTATATTCATACCTTAATTGGACACAATTTACCTTTAGTTATCCCATAATTAATCTTTCACATTAGATGAATATCTTTATTTGGACCTCAATAACTTAACTTAAGACATCAGTACCTTAATCTAAATGAGCATTATTCAAATTAAAGATCTCAATTTAAGACTCCCCTGTACATTACAAAACCAATCGGTCTGAATTTAAGTTCAGTCATTATATATTAACAAAAATAACTTAGTCCAATCGAAAGTATTCACCACCGCCAGTCATTCAAATCAACTCCTATTCCTTGCATGGACGGTAATTATTTCGGCGATTCGCTTGCCAATTAATGATCAACCGCAACGAAATTCCAACGGTTCGCAACGTTAAGACGCTCTAGCAATTTCATCGAACCTTAAACCCGGTGTCGACAAAAAATCGAACGCGCGTCAATTAACGCCCATGAAATGCATGGCTGAACACGCTCGGTCACGTGATCGTCGCACGCCCAAACTGATTTCCTCGCGGCTCGGGAAACCGTTAATTAAGCGCGGCGTGTATTTTTAACGCCAACCGGGCTGAACTGCGCAGTTTATGAAACGCTTATCAGGCGGCTGTGTGCCGAAGGAAGGATGGGTCTAGACTAGACAAAGCATGTTTAATCCAGACAATAGGAAGTCGTAATGCATGGACCAGACAATATATCGTCTGGAATCTAGAGGGTAATGTAACTTTATTTTATGCGACTAGCTAATGTTCGCAACAAAAGCGCCGCAGTTAAAACCGGTAGATTACGAGCATCTTGATCAGATAAACGCGTCTTACAAGTAATAAGCCGGTGTTTCCTTCTGGAAGCAAACTGGCAAAAACGTTGCCGAAAAAAGAAGATAAACGGCAAAGGTAAATAAATTGAACTCTAGAAGTGGGAGGGAGGCAAGTTTTTCGCTGAAAAAGAAGGAAAATGATCCGGCGAACCGGGATATTCGCGTTGAATTTTGGATTGTTTATTGTTGCCAACTGTAAAAAACCAATTGGTACCAATTGCCAAGTCAAATTCCTATCGAATATAGAGATATTGGTTCTTCGTTTAGCCGCGATTCGCAATTAAATCGGCCGGATATGATTCGTCCGATGTTTGCCGCGGGGTCTAAGGATTCGGAACAACGTAATAGGATTCGGTATTGCAGGTGAAACAATGCTGAAATAGCAGACGGTTGTATGCAGCCGAGCGTGCGTCTAGTTTCAATTTCGGTGAGTGGCTCTTTGCCGACTGTGCTTCGGTTTAATGAAATTTGTTTAGAGATCAGGCAAATGGCCCGACTGGCCCGAAAAAGGACGAGCGCGCACACCTCCGGCCTATTATCTCGTCTGCACGCGCGCCACCTTCGTCCTATTTGGTCGGTTAATTTCGCAAACACTCGCGCGCCCTAAATCCCGTCGCTAAACGGAAGAACACGCGAACTTTCGAATCGTCGATTGGGTGTTGAGTTTGTGCATTTCGTGCTGTTTTGGGACAAATAAATTCTCAATTTTGGACACTTTTTGGGTTTCGGTGATCAGGTTTCGATGAACTATATTTTCGATTGACTATTTTTAATTTTAATGCGGAAACAATTTTTACGATTTGTCTTCATCCTTGTGTCCTTGAAGTCGATTGGAAAACGATTTCAGAATTTTGGTAATGATATTGAACAGATCACATTTCGGTCTCTTTTATTTATACGCGGAATCTCTTTGTTCAGAAATTATTACTGTATCAGAAATTAAGACATCAATATCTTAATTTTGCATTTTAATTTTTGAATTATCTTAATTGAGACTTTACTACCTTAATTAATTGGAGACATTAATAAAATAGTTAAGATCCGCGTAGCTTAATTAAGATACTAGTCCATCAATTTGATATAACTATATCTTAATTTAGAATATTACTATCTTAATCAGGGAAATACCTTAATTGAATATAATGGTACCTTACTTTGAAACTATTGTATAATATGCGTTATAAACATTTGAATAAGTACTTCAATTCAGGATATCAGCATCTGAATTTAAGACAAATCTATCTTAATTTATGAATTAATATCTAAATTAAGGAGTTTAATTCCTTAACTTCAGACATTAGTATGATCTTAATTAAAATCATCAATATCCTAACTGAAGAGAATAATACTAATATTAAATTAAGACTAACTCAATTTAAGACTTTTAGTATAATACCATAATTATTAGGCTAACCTAATTTAGGATCCGATAATAAAAGTTTATTTGATTTCTAATCAGCAAAAGTTGACAAATTTTACAAAATTTATTCAAGAATTAATGTCTTCAATTTAATTAATATTTTCTGATACAAATCCATATCATTGAACCATTTTGTACAGATATTAATAAAATAATTTTTAGTGCGTTTTTTGTTATTTTTAAAGCTCAACAGCAGAAACGCATAAAAATAATTCAATTATCAATTTTATCCTCATTTAAACCACTTCGTAGCATTCAACCCTCAAAATAACCTTCGTTAAGTTGGTACCGCTCGACAAAGTTTTTCATCAATTATTTCTTTTTAGTCTCTTCGTTGAATCCATGCAGATTCCACTTTTCCACTTATATTCCACATATTCTCGAAGCAAACGCGTTTTGAACATTTCAGATCTCTACTACATATATAGTAATGACGTATCATTTTGTCACATATTCAAAATAGAAGCCAATTTGACAGATGTGAGATATGGCATATAACATGACGTTATTGTCTGAAGCGTACATTTAGACCATCCTGGGACTAAAGAGAGAAGCCAATTATTTGAGTTATGGAAATGCAAACGACTTTAATCCTGTTGGGATTCAGGCCAACATTATCCAATTCAAATTCGCGGTAGTTTACAATTCGCGTACACGTGGCATATCACATATTCTCTCTCAAAATACACCCAATTACTATTCTTCGGGTCAACTTGAATAATAAGAAAGACAACCTAAATATCGCGTTCGTCTTCTGGTCTTTTTATAGAGCCCCAATCAAACCGTCCATCGATTCAACTAAAAATCCATAACGAACCCCGTCATCTATGTCGATGCAACTCGTCTAAATAGGGAAAAAAAATCCCACCAACATGATAATTTTCCCGGCATAAGAGTAACTAGAAAAAATTGATACCAAAACGCGAGATAACAGAATCTGTTAACACGGTGCAAATCGATCGTATTAACCAAACTCATTTTCGAGGTTATGTTTCTGGAACTCGAAACACTTCACGGTTCAATTTCATTGGCCATAAAAGAATGGCCTGCGACATAAATTCGGGGCCATGATTGAACGTTCCGTTTACCTTTTTTTTTATTGAACAACCTTGTGACGTTTCAGTTACCAACACCGTTTGCACTAAACAAATTGAATTGGAAAAATAATAATCATAATAATAACAATAAAAGGAGACGTAAAAAAACTGAAAATAGAAATTTTGTAACGCTAATTCGGCGAGGTTGAAGTGAAAGCCGTAGGAGTGTGTATTATTGCTTTGAGCGGAATTTTTAAAGGGATTTTATTGCAAAAGTTATATTTGGATTCTGCCGTTGACAAGGGTAGGTTTCGTGTTTTGATTTTAATGCGACTCTGGATTCGTGCTATTAACAGCAGCTTGTAACATCTAATTTGTCCGACGCTGTTTTATAATTTAAATGGATACGAATTTATATCTATTTATGTGCGAATTTCGACACTGCAAAAACCGTGTCACGGATGTGTCTGATATTAAGATATTCATGTCCTTTTTATTGGCCAGAATTGATATAAGAAGAAGTGATAAATTATATTTGGAGAACGCTGGTGTTTAATTGAGACACGGGTGTGTAAAACTAAGGACTTTTATTAATTTTGGTATCGGTGTGCAATTGATATCAAATTAAGTGTCTTAATAAATTATTTTCATGTATGATCTTATTATTAGTATTATTTTATTGTTGGACGCGTAAAAGTATTAAGATATTAATGCATTGAATTAATTCGCATTTTTTTACATTAAATGTTTGCATTCAAATTAGCAAAATTTTTAAATCTAGTACGATGTCTTAAATTGAGACACTGATGGTTTAGAATAAAACGTAGTTGTCTTAAATTATCGAATAATAAGTTGTTGTGATAAATAACGTAAAATGTTAGATTAAAAATCATCTCGAAATTTAATCTCGAATCAGTGTCTCAAATCAAGATATGAAAATAAAAACAATATAATAATCTCTCAAATCAAGTCCCCTTTTTTCGATGCATTAGAGTTTAACAAACAAACACTAGCTGAATAAATCGTGATAATAAATCTTAGATGAATAAGTTTGCGTCTTAAATTAAGACACCGAATTATTAGCGCTGAAATCTCTAATAAAAAATATCCCGAAAGTGTCTTAAATTAATACACTATATATTAAATACGATGCTCAGTATCTTGAATAAGTCACTTGTGTCTTAAAGTCAGACTCACCGAACACCGTGCAAGTGTCTTAATTTAAGATTCCAACGTTTTACAGTAAGACACAAATGATTTAATTATTGACTTAATTATTACAGTCAACAGCTATCTTAATTCGAGACATGTTCATCCGACTAAGACGTTCCGTCTTAAATGAAGACACTCCCGTGATGCTTATTTTTGTACCGAAAACCATCGTATAAAAAACACACACGACACTATACGATCGTCGCAAAAAAGCATCTCAGCAAATTGCGCACATCAGGAACGCTTCTCGGGGATAATCGGGCCCGATTTATTCGTACGATGTCCAATTAATCCCAATTACGCCCGACTACGGTGTGCCACTGCCGCTCGCACTTCCATCCCCCGTTCTTAATGAAATTTCGCCAAGTCTAAACACTTGTAACGCGATGCCGCAAAATTATGTAAATTTGATCGAATAAATTACGCGCGCTACTACCAAGTCCAATTACTCGGGAGTGCCTCTCATTACCAATTAATTACTTCGCGTTGTTCGTTTCCGCGCGATACACCCAGACGCCCAACCGATCTCGATCGCGACGTTTCCAGTTTTTTCCTTTTTTATTTTCATAAATTTCTCTGTCGGAATAAAGAACAATCGGTTCGCGTTATTCGTAATATTGTGTAATTTCGCGTCGAACGCAGTTGATGCGTCACGTGACGATCACGTGACAAAAAGTCACGTGATTTCGGTGTCGACGATGCGAGCGAGTAGCTGCATGCCTGATGCGACGTGTCCATCGCCAGACGGCGACGAAATTTATTGCAAATTTTTTCTCCCCCGCCCCACCCACCGGCACAAACTTTGCCATACGCTCGCACCCCGCGCGATAATGAAACGGAGCCGCGAATTCAATTCAGCCGCTCTCGGCAAGATGGCATCGGACGGCTATTGAAATCCGCCGGTGTCGTTACAACTGTTACTGCGATGGCTGGAATCAGTTTTTTTAATATGACATCGCGGGGCGGGGGGTTGGAATTCGGTCGGGCGGCAACTCGGGACGACGGCGTTTGATGGCTGGTTGGATTGCGAATTTAGAAGCTCCGCGCTGGAAAAGGCGAGAATGCCAGTGAAACTTGTTAGACTTCGGTCTTTTGCGCGCGTTAAAAAGTAGCGTTCGTCATTTGAGGGATCATCGTTTATGATCCAAGGTGTTTTAGGTGACGGCGTCGGTATCGGAATTTCGGACTGTTTTTTAACGGAAGATCTTAAGTAGTAGTAATTAACTAATAGATCTTAATAATTAATGGTATTAACGACCAATTAAAACAGACAGGGATTTTGTTTAATAATTTTATTTTTCATATAACGTAACGTTTCGACCTTAAATGTAGGTCCTCTTCTGATTACAAAATCTAATGACAATAAATAATATATTATATATTACAAGAAGCAAGATAATGAATTTTTTTAAAAAGATAATTAAAAAACTGACCTGATTGTACTTGTAAAAATGATCATAATGTTAAATATTTTATTTTAACATTATTCGTCAAATTAAATATGAATACTGATTAATGAATGAATCTATATATGTATATATATATGAAAGGACATTATAAGTGTAAATAATGTGTGTGATAAAGAAAGTCAAAGAAATAAAATCATAATGTAAGATCTTAATAATGTCTTGATTTAAGATGGTAGAATCTTATTTGAAATTGTCGAACTATCTTGAGACATGGAGGGTCTTAATTTAAGACATTGGTGATTGTATACGACAAATATCAAAGACTTTTTTAAGACATCTGAAAGGTAAGTTAATACATTGGAATCTTATTATCATACACCGGAAAAATTATGGCACCAGTATTCATTCTAATTAATTTTAAGCAAATGTAATACATTAATAGTAAGTTTTGACTGTAATAGAAAATGCATTATGTAAGATAATAAACACTTTTATGTAAACGGATATAATAAGTAATTGATTTAATATCACGTTGCAGGTAGAAAAGAACCTAAAAAGATCATCAGAAAAATGTATAATTCCTTACGAATATGAACGTGTTCTGAAGAAGTAAGTATAATCCATTAC
>JABFQC010006436.1:0-10777 GCA_022817085.1 Psilanteris sp. ZL-2020 | reverse complement strand
TATATATATTATACAAATGTAAATTATAATTTAACATAAAAACTATAGATAATTCCCTATAATATATAATTTAATAAAATCATTATCTCAATTTTAATATTTTAACAATTGTTGTTTAATTCAATTATAAGATGAGAAAAACTTAAATTTAAGATGCAACATATGTTAACAAATTGATTTGGGAAATAAATTATTTATAAAATATTTGCTCTAAACTATATAATCAATATATGTTTTTAAAAAGAAAAAAGCAATAATTAAAAGCCATAAACTCTTTAAACTAATTCCAATAAGTTTTCATGTGTATAAATCATTAAAAGAGTTGATTAGTATTATTCATCTCATTTATAAATATAATTTCTATGTATTTTTATTATTTTATAAAAAAAATATATATAATATATTATGTTAATGTTCAGTGAATTATGGTATTCTGACACTATTGAAATTATATTTTATCTATTTATAATTCATCTGCTCCCTTATTAAGTAAATTTTGTAGCATATATATATCACAAAAATAATTTAGAAATTATATACTTGTAACATACTTAAATTTCAAATTTACAAGACTCTGAGGATATTGTATAAAATTTAAATGCTGGTGATCAAATTTTTATTGATAATTATCCAGGAATAAAATATTTTTATTTATATTTGCTCCTATTCTGTGGTATTAAAAAATAAATAATTATTCGATACTAAATATTCACAATATTTTTTAAATAAATTATTATATACGCATTAATTATATCAGGGCATTTTAACGTTTAACTTATATATTTTAGTTAAAATATTTGATGGTAGATATATGTAAATTCAGTTCATATGAAAGCTCACCTAACTAGACAACTTTTATTATTTGGGTAATCTGCAAATATCTCCCTAATGAACATAATTTTACACGTTGTAGTTATGGTAATTAATAAATAATTTTTTCTTTTCTTGAAAACATATATCGATTTCCTACACATTTTTATATTAATTTCTTTTAATCGTTTTGGCTATTTTGGCTCCTTTAGCGACATTGTGCGTACAACCTGACATCTAGCATTCACTAGCAGTACCGAAATGACAATATTAAAATTTACAATCTTCTTGATGGCAACAATGGAAGCATTTATAAATTGTGAATTGTGACGATTGTGACTTTATATTGACTTGACAGATACGAAGGTTGTAAACATAACCTAAAATTAAGTTTAATTTGATTATATTGTAAAATAAATAGATTTTTAACATTATATATAATAATAGTTTTAATAAATAAGGTAAGGTAATGTAATAATTAAGATAAAATAAAATTAAAATTAAATTTCTTTTGAGTTATGTTTACTCCACTTATCTATCAAGCAACCATAAAGTCGTATCCACAATTTATAAATGCTTCCGCTGTTGCCATTTTTGACCATTTTGTTTGTCGCATGGTATAGAAAAAGTCAATAGCCAATAGTCCCTTTGGTTGTTATTATTTGATTGGTCGTTGCCAGGTTTACACAGAGATAACATCAATACACGTGTTTAGTAGAAATTGTCATAGTTTGTATCTGTATTTATATTATTTTAGTGTGTGAAGTCGGAAAGTCGGAATAGTCTGTCATACTGGTTTTACTATTCAACTTGTTAACATCATAGTTGTCAAATTTATAAATTCAACATAATATATAAATATTTTCCAATGTGTTAACTATTACAATATTTATTAATTACGTTGTAAAATAATTAATCGTTTCTTCTTTATGTTTGTAAGTTACATAGTGTAAATAATCGCTGTCAATCTCTGACACGAAGAAAAAGAAAAATAAACAAGCCAAATTGTCAACAAATAAAACCTTTACAACAAATATTTATTTAAAAATGCCTTTCACGGCAGATGCAGCTGCTCATCAAATACAGGTATTATAATTTTAGGTTATATTATTATACAAATAGTGTATATATGAAATATTAACTTTAAATAAAATATTACTAATAAATTATTTATTCACAATTGTGTAATATATAAACAATACAAATACATTTATTTTATAAAATAATTAAATTAAAGTAATGTTATTTTTAATAATAAAATAATACTTTTAATATTTTTTAATAAACCATGTTATTAGGAGAGACTAAGAGGAATTTTTCATTTGCTACATGATTTGGAAAAAGAACGAAGTCATTCTGAACATAATTTTAACAGCATTTCCAAATCATATGAAAAAGTTAGTCCTGATGATAAAGTGACGCCTTATTATCAACAAAAATTAAAAAATATGTATAATAATGCGATAATAGATGCTCAAAAAGAGGAAGAGATTTTAAGAAAAAGTTTAGAAAAAATTAATGAAATTAGAACAATCAGAAATGAAAGGAGAATTCAGGTAATTTTAATTAAGATTAATATAAATAAATAAAATATAGAAAATAAGTATTAATGTAAACATGTAAAATAATTTATAATCTATAGGCTCGAAATGCTGGAAATAAAGAAACTATTAGAAGAGGTGCTTTAATGAAAATGTTGTTAAGCACTGCTCAAACATTACCATTGTATATAGGAAAAAATCAAGGAGCAAAACCTCCTCCACTGTGTGGAGCAATTCCTGCTGATCCAACTTATATAGCAAAAGTAATTATTTTAATTTTATTTATTAATAAAGTAAGAATATAAAATATAAGGCAATTGAAACTATATTAATTATTTTTATATTATAAGATGGGAGACATGGTAGCTGCTTTAGTAAAAGGATCTGAGGAAGAAGAGAATTGGATTTTAGCTGAAGTAGTACAGTTTAACCCTACAACAAACAAATATGAAGTTGATGACATTGATGAAGAACAAAAAGATAGACATATACTTTCCAGAAGAAGAGTAGTACCATTACCACTGATGAGAGCAAATCCAGAAACTGATTCACATGCTTTATTTTCTAAAGGATCAATAGGTATAATAAAACTATAATATTAACACATAAAATTAATATTACGTTCAAAATAATAAGATATATACAAAATAATTAAATGATTATTATACATTTCAATATGATTCATTATGAAATATTTTAATGTTTTAAAATTGAAAATTATGAAACTAAAATCTATGCTTATTTCTTTACAAACATCATACAAGTTTCTTTTTCAAATAATTAACAATTCACTTTAACTACTTTGGTTTATATTTTTTTAATAAAATCTACACGCAAAATTTAATATTAATTACAATTAACTTCTAATAATACTAGTTTAATATTATTTTTAACATTTATAGTAATGGCCTTATATCCACAAACTACATGTTTTTATAAAGCTGTCGTTAACCAGCTTCCCACAACAGCAACTGAAGAGTATGAAGTTTTATTCGAAGATGCTACTTACGCTCACGGATATTCACCTCCATTAAATGTTGCACAACGATATGTCATTTCAATTAAAGAAAGTAAAAAAAATAAAAGTCAGTTATAAAATACAAAATAATGTATTTCAATGTATACAAAATTCAATGTATTTGTTTTTCAATCGCAATTTAAATAAAATTTAGTTTTAATTTATTAAATCTTTAATTATTTATATGAAACCCACAATTAATAATATTATATTATAATTTTACAATCAGAACTTATAATTTTATATAATTAATTTAAAATAGATTGAGTTAACTTTATTTTGGTTGTGAGGTTTATTAAAAAAATAATTGAAATTGCATTAAAAAGTTTAATTTTTCATAGTACCTTACACTTAAATTTAAAATTGTACTTTCAGATTTCTATTAATTAATTCTAAATAATTAGGTAATTTATAAAATATTATTTAATATCTTATAGAAGTTCAATTATATCACATACGTCTATTATATAAAAATTCTTTCGAAATTAATTAGTATTAAATATATGCTTTTTAGCAAAAACTAAACATTAAACTAACTAAATACATTAAATATGTATAATTAATAATAAATAAATTATATAAAAATATGTAATATGTATATATAAATAAATTATATAAAAAAATAATAAAAATGTATAAACAATTTGTATAAGTTCAAAGTTATTTATTTAAAATATATGGATAATTAAGGAAAATAATAACTTCAAGTTAGTTATTCTACATATTTATTTATTTACAGTAGAACTTACAATACATTTATGTACTCTCCACTTTGACTTTTTTTAAATTATTAAAATTGTCGCACGCCATATAATGTAAATAGGAAGCTAAATGATTAATACAGTCTTCAACATGTACAAAACTGTAACAGCTATTTTATGTCTAAACTATGTACAAAAGCGAATAACGAATTGTAACCATGTCACATGTATAAATAATATAAATATCATCAAAAATTAATTTATTTTTGTACTAGGGTGTCTATGATAAAATAAGTAGCTGTTTTAGTAGATGTATTTGTTTTTTTTTTCTGAAATCTAATGCTTATGATTTTAAATGTCATGTCCCTGTTTGGATCGGTTCTTTCAAGTTACATTATAAAAATTATAAATATATATAGTTTTGACGAAACAAATGTATAAATAAATAAGAAAATAAAATTGTGAAACATAAATAAGAGCACCTTTAAATTATTATAAGTAAATAATTTCAACAAATAAATTTTTTAAAAGTAAAATAAACGTTCAACGTTTATTATCGCAATACTAATATTGTAATAACATGAGCACAAACATTTTTTTCTTTTAATATTGGTCAATTGAACTTCTTTTTTTTTTATATGTTAATTATTGTTTCGTTCCATTTTATTATATAATTCTTACATGTGTTTATAATATGCTATACAATATTAAAATCTACAATTATTTCATGGTTATTTTTAAAACAAATATACCTTATAATTATAAACATTTTAAAAAGTAATCATTTAAAATGTGTTAAGATTAATCCCGAATAACTAGGAAAGAGCAATAGTTATTTTTTTAATTAAAGTAATTCAGAACTAAAAATTATTTTTAGTGCTATATGATACAAAATTTTAACTAAAGTGATTGTATTATTATAAGCCTACAAAGTAGTAATGTTTAATTTTTGTTGCTCTACATTCATTTTAAATATCATACAATTATATTTAATAATATCAAAGTGTTCATGTGTATTGTATATTCATATATTAATCGTGTATATGGGCACAGTTGAAGCTTCTATAATGTTCTAAGTGGTCGCATTTAAAATTGAGTACCAATAGTACAATCCAATTCATAGTCGTTATTATCGTAATTAATTTATTGATTAATTATAATTTACGAACACACTCTGCTATATCGTTAGCAAATAATGTCTATAGTTAATACAAAATGTTTGAAACATCTTGTACTACAAGTAATTACAAGGATAAACAATCACAATTTTATTTTAAACATATTTTAAGAATGGAATCCGTGATAATTAATATTAATAAATATGTTAACATTTTTTATTATTAATTATATATATTTATATATATATATATATATATATATAAATATATATAATTATATATATTTATTAATTATAATTATAATTAATAAATATGTAAAAATAATGCAATTTCTCTATTAAAAATTATTTAATTAATTTTATTTCGTGTAAATTTAATGTGGTTTATTTAAAAATAATTATTATTTTCCAATATTATAAAACTTTTAAATTATTGAAATCATTTTCAAAAAAATCAATATATACTTTCAATTGATTTACAAATTTACATCTTTTAATAATAATTAAATTAAAGTAGCGTGAATATATTGTTATATATTCCAATTAAAAATTGTGATTGCCTTATAGCATTGACAATTTATAGCATTTTGTTTTACATGTAAAATTATACCTTAAACTGATTTCTCATTTCATACTCAAAGAGCCTGCATGAAAGTGAGTAAACTCTATTAGGTTTTGTTCACTCAGTTTTAGATTTGTGAATTATTTTACGTAAAGAATATGCTATTAAACAAGTTGACAACAAATTCTGTCCAGAACTACACATTTTAAATAGACAGTGCTTTGTAACTTTAGAATTATTTCGTTGATAACGTGAATTAACAATTTTTAAGTGGATAAAATGTCCACTACAAATTCTACGATTTATTCCTATCACTTTTAAGTAATTCTTATTGCTCGCAGAAATATTATGAACAATTTTTCATATGAAAAATACCTCATAAAGCAAACATAATCTTATCTCTATATCATCTTTCTTCATACAAATAATAACGACATATTTAATATATGTGTTCCAAGAATAGCATTACTCATAAATTTTATGTGATGAATATATTTTTATATTTAAACGCCCAAGCATATGACAAAATGTAGTATTATATTTATTAAAATTATTCTTTTCTACAGTGTTTTCATTAACTGTTTATTATAACTTCTTTTATTAGCATATACCATTATTATTTGATAATGATATTTAAATTTTTCCAATATATACATTCAATTTATAAAGTAATTTTATTATTGTTGTAAAATATCATAAATATTAAGAACCTAAATTTTAAAATTTATGATTAAAAATAAACGTAATAGTTTATTTAAGTTATACATATAATAAAAGTATTAACTAAACATTACATTGTAATTTATATATATTTGAATTTAATTCGCTTTAATCATAATAACAAAAGTTCTATCGATGAAATATACAAATATTTTGAAGCGAAGCTTGAGCAATTTTTTATGGAATCTTAAATAGTAATACAAATATTATTTGGTTGTTCTCGTTTCTTTTTCAATGTTACTTCAAGAACCAAAACCCTGCAAATTTTCATACAAAATATAAAAGATTCAATTTACAATTTTAACTATGTATATAATATATATATGTATATTATATATATATATATTCTTGTTCTGAATCCAATAATTGTTCAAAATTCATTTAATGGCGTACAATCAACAAATCAAACACCCAAGTTTATCCACATTAAAATTGATAATTGGAGTAAATTCATTATATTTTGAATTTACACAATTCAGTTGGGTTGTGATTCTTATTTACAATTATATTAATTCGGGAAAGACATTGATAGATATATATTTATTATATCCCTCAATTATACGCCACTAATGTTGGTAGTTACAATTCGACTCACTTGCACACGGACGATTATCGGTTTTTGTATAATAGTTTCCTTCTTTTTTATAATTCAATACGAGAAGAATGTTGCTTCTTAAGGCAGGTTATTTTATAATACGAGATTATATTATAATATCTGTGGCGGTTTTTCAATTATGTGTATATACTATACATGTCTATGTATTCTACGATTAAAAGTATGTTTATCTATTGAAAACATTCCTTCAAATAGAAGTGATTTTCTCGCTTTAATTTCCGTGCAAAAATATATTCTGCAATAACTTTGGTTTTTCTTTTTAGTTTTTTAATTTTATAAGGAACATATTCAATCGATTCAGGTATAATTTTATAAAATAAAAAAAATCTGTTTAAATATTTTTGTAGATGCAACATAAATGAACATTTAATTCATCTTATAACAATAATTTTAATTAGACTGTAATTGCATGCAAAAATAGAATTTTCTTTATTTGAAACTTTATAAACCCCGATTTTACATATTCACTTCTATTCGCGGACTTCAACCAAAACTATATTGGAACTGTATACAAATTTATCAATAACTCTGTTTCATTGCAAATAGTTTAATAGCAAGGGTTTATATCATATAGTTAACACCCTTTATTAATGGACAAGATTATTATTGTCTATATTATGTATTATTTTGTCATTTACGTATCTGCCTAAACTGACATTTCTATTGGTAGAAATTGATTGGAAATCTGCAATTGTTATTTTTTTCTTGTGAATTGCATCTAATAAACAACATGTATTGATCACAAGATCGTCAGTGAATATTTATTTAAAAAATCAAAAAACACAACTTAATTTCATAAACAAGTATACAAATAATATTTGTATATAAAGTAATTAGCATAAAATTTAATCACATTATCTTTACAAACAAGTTAAATTTCCATATTTGGTGTACATAGCTTTACCATACATCAATAAGTAGTAAAACATTTTTACTACCATGACACACTCAAAGAATTCTATCGACAAATACGTCGAAATAGTAAATTCTTATTGGAAATAACAATAATCTGATGATAATATAAATATTCAAAGCAGAAAAGACTACATCAATAAATGGATATCTTATCGCCAAAAAGATGCCAAAATCTTGGCAATTTCGGGAAATAATGAAATACATTGAATCAACTGACAAAAAATCTGTATTAGATGGAGTTTTCCACCTTATATATGAAAATTAATATCTATAATAATAAAATTGTGTTTGAAAATAATTAGAAGAGCATTTTTAACAAACATTCTAATAATAAATAATAACGAAATCATGTAAGGTTGAAAAATATTTACTTTGATATAAAACTATACTATCTTCTTCAAGATAGTATATTAATACTTATTAAAGTAAAAGTAAACGCTATTTTACATTAAAAATAGAAATGTTTATGACTGATTATTAAGAATATACATAAAAATATAAATATGTTTTAATTAAAATTGTTGTATTAAATTATATATATATATATTATAATAAAGAAATCAGAAGTTTCTTAAAAAATAAATTTCTTAAAATTGCATTTGTTAAAAATGATGGAAAAGAAAGGAACTATCTTAAAAGAATAATGTGAAATTATTATTTTTTTAAGATATTTTATAAAAAATCGTATTAATTGCTTCATATTTTTATAGTATATGAGTATATTCAAATAAGCAGAATATACACATATTAAAATTCTGAACTTGTGATTAGCACAATTATAAATAATATCATTTTATAATGTTATAAAATATAAATAATATATAAATAATATTTTATAATGTTATAAAATGAACTTGTAAACAATAAAGAGCTTAATCTTATTTTTGAAACAATTTTATCATAATTATCAAAATTAAGATAATATCATATATAGCATTAACTAGTTCTCTTAATTTATGTTGTTATTATTCACTTTAAAGCTAGAGAATCAATCAAATAAACTCCCGAATGCTAGTATTATACCGAATATAGTAGATTAAACTGAATAATTGTTAAAATTATTTTCTAAGTTTTAGAAAATCTTAATGCATACCAAGTGGATAAGTTATAGATATTCTTTTTACATATATTAGACATTCAGTTAATATGTCAGTTGGCACATGTATTGCACTCTGGTCAATGCTTCTAAATGCAACACTGCAACGTATGAAAGCAAATTTGGAAGTACAAATTTCATTGAGAAAAAAATCTCTCACATTTGCAAATATATGTAAAAACGTTCGAAAGATCTTCATCAAATATCGAGTTCATTTCAAGATAAACTCATACTTACATTCAAGGGTTTATACAAAAATTTTGATTAAAAATTTTTCATCTAAACGATGTCATTTTCATATGAATCATCGAATGACTTTTTTGGTAAAATATTCTCAAAGGCATTTTCGATCAATTAACAAGACTTTATATCACAAAACAGTACATTTACCGTATTCTTGTTTCTGGCCTTGTTCGAGATCAAAACCATAAATAAATAAATAAATAAATAAATTGATAAATAATCAAATAAATTATCATTCTAAAAAACCTAACAATTCAAATATCACTGTTAATTCATATTTGAATATGAATACTTCGCTACGTATCATCGGTTTGAAAAAGTCTATTAACTTCTAAGACAAATTGTTGACATTGATCTAATCAATAATCAATTGAATCATTTGATTCGTTAACACACAAAGCTATATTCAATGCTTGGCATTATTCACCAAATTACAAATTCATTTACGCCAAATACTAAAAGTTACGTACAAAAAAATTTTTTTGTTCATCTCATTTTATGGTTAAAACCCCCATTCAATTCATTCAACTGTTAAAGCTATACGATGTAACAGATCTAACGCACCGGGGATAACCCTAATGCGTTAGACGCCTGTTTCATATAGTCTCCTGACTATTAACCGACTGTGAACTGCGGGATGTTTTTCTACTGATTGGTTCTAAATAAGCAGCCGGTGCCCATCCTTCAACGCCTGTATTTAAGAGTTTGACAAACCACCATCCTGCGCATCCAACTTTTAGTAACTCTAAATTGTCACCCTCTCGCATTGTCACTTCTGACGTACCCATAGCACAATAATCCGCAAGTGCTATATATCTACCACCCTAAAAATAAAATTTTACATATTTTTATAACAAAATTTTAATTAAAAAAAATATTTACAAAAACATCATTATTTGCATTGTATCACGAAAATAATGAAAAAAAATGTACAACATAAGCATTTTCGTATGGCTAAAGTGAATCTATGATTATAAATTATATCGAAACAAGTGTAAAAAATAAATTTCACTATTTTAAATTTTTATTCGAAGTAAATTGTAAATAAACATTATGTCTTATCCTGTATTTTAGTACAAAATAATTATATTTTTTTCTATTCATAATATCATTAACAGTATTTTCAGATGATAAATTGTGTATTATAATATAAAACAATTTACTTGCAAATGTTTAACAAAAATTAGGGAAAAAATAATAAAGCATAACTGAAATACGCGTGTTTTTTCTATATAACAATTAATATTCATTTGTTTGATAACCATATTAAACAATTTTTCATTGATATAATAATTTCTTTTTTTACTTGTTATTTTCTTTCAGACTTTCATCATCTTAAATTAATATAATTGTACATTATAATTACAAAATAAGTGTATATATATATATATATATATTTATTTGTCTAAAGAAAATAGAAGCATAACCATTTATAATG
>JABFQC010006435.1:0-10777 GCA_022817085.1 Psilanteris sp. ZL-2020 | reverse complement strand
GGGTTGCATACAAGGCGCAATATGGAGGACACAGTTGACACGCCAATGCCATAATTATTACCAATCGCCTTTACGGAATAAGTTCCAGGCGGCGGAATAAACGTGACTGACTTCAGCGTCATGAAGCGCATTCGTAATAAATACACGCGTTTCAGATTTTGATTATCGACCGTCTTCTTTTGCGTTGCATCCGCGACACCGACTAAAACAGACGCAGTAAATAGATTTCGCACTTGAAGCTTGTCCGAAAATACGCGCGGAAAATCGTTTCGTCGAATCGCCGGCATTTTTGTTCAACGCGGGCAAAAAAGACGACGCCGAATCGTCGATGCTTTTTGAAATACTATTTTTAAAACGCTAATGCATCGGCGTCGCAACTTCCTGGCGGTTATTAAAATTAAATCCATATCATTCGATGCCATGTGTAACACGAATTTGTAATGTCACTCGAAAGGTTTTCAGTTTATTTCTCATTCGCCGCGTTGACGCAAGTATAGAAATGATTTTCTGATTCCTTCAGTCGATCATTTTTATTCGACAAACACAAAGAGAAGTAGTTCACGTCATCCCGACAAAGTCTGTCGGATTTTTATAATGACTTTAACCTGGAAATATCCAAAATACAAATGAGACCCCACGATTTGTCTCACATTCTTCAAAACCACAAAAAAAGATTCAAAATCGTGTTTACTTATTCGATCCAGTTCCCATACCGTCGTAATTAATAACGTCGAATTACGAATCTCGTATCCCGTTAGCTTCTAATCGCTTCCACCGAATGTAATACTCGTGAGTCAACAAAATTCAAAATACAATAAGTCAAAAGCAAAGAAAAACGAAAAATTCTCGAAATCACGAATTTCAAAAAGTTAATTAATGGACGCTCGTCTGTTTACACTGTTCGATCACTCGACTTTCAAAAAACAATTTTATCGCAACAATATATCTCACGTATCAGAGAATAAAAAAGGGAAAAGAAAAAAAAAAAAGTCAACAAGTTAAAAGCGGATTTTGATTTCGTTGGACCGGACTGTCAGTGAATGGGAATAACAAAAGTGGCGATTTTATCGACACGGTGTTTCGATATTTCTCGGTAATTGAGCATTGTGAGTGACGAAGGAGTAATATGTATAAATGAAGTCGAAATGGTAGTCCGTCTGTGACAAACGATCGGCGCGCCCCCGAAACGTCAGTCAAGCGTGTCTTGACGGTTCCTCAAGTCCAACATTCCACCTTGCTTCGAACTCGATTTCGAGTGCCCTCGGCTATCTTCCAGCAATTGATGACCGCGGAGCTTCGCAGCGAAGCCGAAGCCCGCGGAGCTACGTTACTTTGACGAATGATCCAATAAGGCCTCGCGCGTGTTAGCCGAGTCGCATTCCGTATTCTGGTTTAACTGATCGGAACGGCTTTGAGCCGACGCAGACAATGACTTTGTGACTTTATCGGTCTCCTCATGACTCTCTCGGCTCGCGGACACACCCAACCCACGAGATACAGGCTATTATGATTTATTTGATTGCGCGATGCCGGAGCTACGGAAAAAGTCGTTCGTTACGACCGCAAAACGAGAACGTATTACGCCGCCGAGGTTTCGTAAAGGATTTTGTGAATATTGCGTTGGCGTGTACAACTTTGTTCAAATTACGACGTCTCGCCCGGGCGGCGGGGGATTCGAAAGACAATAGGAGTGATCGCTTTGACCGAATTTTTGCGTTAACCAAGTAGCGATAAACTCAAACATCGCGAACATTTGCGAAATCGCGGAACAAATGAACGCAAAGTGTTAATTCAAGCGGATAATACGGAATGGAAGGAGTTTTGCGTTTGAATTCGAATTAAGATTTATACCTACGGCGGTATGATATTTACACAATGTTTTGGAATAATCTAATAATCAAGATTGAATGAATTTTATATGAAAATAAGCTTTTACTCCCGAAAAATTGTATGTGCTACGGTCATATGTAATTAATTTAAAAGAAAAAAGGAATATGTTAAATAATTTAAATCTCAATTTGTTTATGGCATTCATTATATTTTATTTTATTTTATTTCCTAATATTGAATAAAATAAACTATTTTATTCTTGTTGTAATTACATGTTATCTTGTTTATTTATATTTATTGATCAAACGCGTTGAACTGATAGCAAAATTATTATCTGTATCTGTTAACGCACATGTTAAACTAACCAAGATATTGTAAAAATATCTAGAATATTACAATTAAAGTGCAAGTTAACCGTTAAGATGTTTAATTTAGACAGTTTATATTTGACAAAATCCTTATCGGCAATATAACTACGAGCCGCGTATCTCTATATCATCGCTCGTTATCTTCTGCATTAGACTATATTTAATATTTTTTTATCTTTTATATATAAAATACATCCTGAAATTGTATGCGCATAATGAGAACACCGAATGCGTTTGAATATAAAGTCATATTAATGTAACATGGTTATTCGACGAAACTAGTAAAAAACTTACTATATTTATATATGAATTAATACAAATGTAAAATACGTCTAAACATTAAAACTGCTGTCTCGGAAAGAAATAATAATATAAAATGCAAACAAGATTAAAAAGTAATTTAAAAAAAATTAAAAAAAGTAAGTAAAAAAAGTAATTATTATTAAAAAAAAAATAAATATTAAATTTCCATCTCATATAGAGCAGTCGACATATATATAACGTTTGCATTTACACGTTTAATACTTCTATATTTTCAAAGTTTAATATGGGGCATAGAAAAATCTTAATGGTAATAATTAGCCACCAATTTGTATTCCGTTGCGAGAATGATCGCTTATCACCCTTGCAAGTGACGTAGTTGTTTTTATCTCAAAAACTGTTCTTGTTGTGCGTTTCTTGCTACTGAATGCGAGGTGCTGGTTAACTGCAGTTTTACTCTAATTATGATGCGTTTTAAATGACTACCATTGAATTAAACGTATAACAAACAACACACGAACTTATCTTCCAATTTATTTAGATCGTTTAATGAGTTTACAATTTTGTCAGGCTTAAAGTAAGATATCAAATATTTTTTGTCGAGAAAAGGGAATAGATTTTTTTAATTCACTCAAAATATGAAAATCAAACATCGCCTTTGAATCGCGTTTTAATCTGTATGATATATTTTTTTCTAATTCTATTAGACCCCATAAAATATTCCGAAACATATTTTCTCACAGCCTATAAATTCATAAATGACAATCACTTACTACCGAATCTCATTAATATAGTTGAATTTTGAATCAAATCTACATAAAATCAGCTTATTATTACAAAAAATATAAAAATTAATTTACGCTTCCCGTTGACAGGTTGTCGTACTTTTCAAATGGAAATGAAGTTCAAATAATTTAGAAAAATGTTTTCATCGAGACGGTCTTTCAATATGCTTGCTTGATCGACGACAATCCATTTCTCACTATTATTTTATTATTCTTGCTAGCCTTTTATTACAATATCTTTACGTCGCGAACAAATTTTTTTTTTTGAACAAATATAAGACTGAACAAGCTTTTAATCCTTATTTCCTGGGGTAATTTATTTATTTTAAAAATAACAGATTAATCGAAACTATTTCCGGAAATCAATCAACTATTTAAGATTTGAATAATAAAAATCACTCGTATCAATTCTGAAATAATATTTTAACAGCTTATTAAAATTAGTCGAAAAGGAATCAATTAATCAAGCGTTTGAAAAAACTAATATTTAGTCCATTTGGTCGACTCGGTATTCAGAACGTCTAAGACTTGAAATGCGAGATATGCAAATTTCATTTCAATTCCAACCGCAAAGACTCGGATAATTTGGTTTCAAACAATTGTTTCGGTTGGTAATAACTGTTAGTAGGATTTATTAAGAATCTAGGTTTGTCACAATACGTCTGACCTTTGGACCGACTAGTTTGCCTTTAACTGGCACACACTCGTTGTTGTCTGAACATGATAATTCATTTTGACGGGGTATACTTTTTGAAACAAATTTATGAAATATGCGAATAAGTCCGCTTCGAGTTCCGTGATTAATGGCAACTTTGATTTGAATCAACAACTTAGATTGGAATCGATTTCAAGAAACTACAATTTGCAACGTGTTATTTTGTCATCAATTGCTACATTGGGTCGTATTTGATTGAATATCTTATTAAACAACTATTCAACGTATAGAAAATGACTCGCATCGAAGCTTATCGTTTGCGGTTATTGTAATACTTCTAACAAAAATTACGTCAACTTTCGCAACAATCAAGCTACATGTTTATTTAATACAAAAATTGCTTCGCGAATCAAGGATTGTATTTGTGACTTTATAAGCGTTTTAATTAAAACAATAATTTGACTAATTACATCGTGTCGCGGGTAGTCAACTTATATATATATATATATAGGTATTTGAATTTTGATGAAGCAATTACAACCTTAATTTATTTTCTAATGGCTTAACTAGATTGCATAAATAATTAGCGCCTAATAAAATTGAAACAAGCCATCCAACTTTCTTCTTTCGAAACAAGTTCATTTGTCATAATTTATTTCTAGTAAGTCCAAATGACGGAAATCCGAACATTTCGATCAGTTCATAAACAAAATTAGTTAATTTTAAAATCATTCTTTGACACGTATTCATGGTATAGTGGCTGTAAATGTCATCTATTTTTATTGTTATGACAACATACCACTAGAATAGAATACAGTATTTGACAATCTTTCGAGTTACCTCTATATATAATATATTTGTCAGAACAGTTAGAAATATTAAATTCTACGCGTTAATGTTATTAACGCAAAAGTTTGAATGATCATATCAGCCAATCTGCGTTTTATCCTTTACCTTATTATTATTAGATCAGGGTAATGACTTTCTTAATTATATAATATAAAGATAATAATAATAATAAAAGTATATAAATGAATGCCCAGATCCGCATGTTCACAAACGCGCGTGCATACTCTTCGCGAAACTACAATCAGTTTACTCTACTAGTTCCGGCGTAAGGGCATTCATTGCACGTAAGATAATCAAAAAGATGACAGAATTGAATAAAACTTAGGATCAGATCAAAACACGATAGCGCATTTTGAAATACAAATAAAATTCTGCCCATTATTAACGCGGGCTGCAAATTTCCTCGAAACAGATTAGAATCACGACGCAGTAGATTTTTTATGTCGATCGGACAACTGATTAAAGGTATCCGGGGACATGGCAGAGTGCGCGCCGAGTTCCGATATGCGAGGTGTAAGAAGAGACGTGAAAGGTGGGAGTTTCCATGCACCGCGGTTCCCGGAGCCTGCGCCCGCTCAGTTGATGCTCTCGCGTCCGGCGCGTATGCGCACGGCGTACACGTACGCGTGCGAATACCTGTTGACTGTAGAAAGTCAAGCGAGAGCAACGTGCAACGTATCGTATAAATATTAATATTGACAATAACGTAATTTCCAAGGCAATGCACGCCGGCACACCCGAATCGTATGACCCAAATTGTCGCAAACTGACAGGTCATCAACCGAATTTGAATACACAACATAGCTGACATTTCAAAACGATGACTGCGTGATGATTCATGACATTTTTCAACTTTTTCATAAGGAATCGAATAATTGCAGTAATGAATAAATAAGGTGTTTATTTCGGCTTTAAAAGCGTAAGCTAAAACTCACATATTTTCTTTAAAACACATTAATCGTGCGCCGCGCACACACACGAGTATTATATATTATCACAGAATCATAATTCTCATTCAAGTTTCAGCAGTTTTTTTTATTAAGAATAACACTCGCCCGGAATATATTATAATGATTGTATTACGCTCGGATTTTACGTGTTTCGGTGCACACGTGATACGTCAGTTTTTGCGTAGAATTTAAGAAACAGATAACTTTCGCACCGACAACGTGGTTTATTACAAAAATCATTGTATTCGCATAAATAAATGCTATCGATATTGCGATTCAATTAGAACAATGCAATAATTATTTTAAATATCTTAATTCAATTAAACGACCGACTTTCTTAGAAGCAAAATATCGTACAAATTATTTGACGTAAAGATGGATGATCGATCCTGCGTCGACTTCGCGCGGAAAAATAGAATCGCGTGTAATTAAACGCTCGCAGGGATTCGTTTTTCAGCTATTGCTAAATGTGTATATAATAAAGTTTGTCTAATTAAGCAGCTTAATCGATCATCTTGATGTGAAATCAAAAATTGCGAAAGTGACACTTTGATTAGAACGTCTTGAACTCCGTCTGAACTCAATTTCTTCTCATTACGATTTTATTGTACTCACGATTCACGAATCCACTTTCTTACTAAAGTGACATAAGCTGGGATAGGCGTCTTTCACGAAAATTAAACGCGCATACATCTAATTCTGCTTGGAGATTAGCCGCGCAGCGGGAAGCCGACTTCCGGCTGTGGGCGGTGGAATATCGAACAATTAACGCTATGCCTGGATGATAAGGCCAGATGTGTTAAATCATATATACACTCAAAAAGGTGTTTTTGCAGATCACTTCGAGCCGAGTTTGTAGGTCGTGAACTAAACTGTGAAATTTAAATGATCCGATGATGACACGGATAATGCTAATTCCAACAACAACAACAACAAATGTTGTATTAAAGAATAAATGAATTCGTGTAATTGTGTGTGTTCGGTTTGGTTGTTGCGTTTAAATATTACGCTCTAAAATACCGATCCTTAAAACCAGGCGATTCGATCGGTCTCGTATCAGTCTATAAAACGCCAGTGCCAAATACAGAATATTTCGATACAACAATTTTATTGCAAATGTGCCAATGTGCTTTAGTTATTTACAGCCGAAGTAAATAATGGCGCCGAGTTACTTTCCGAATCGGGAATGTGTATATATTTTGCTCAGCAATTTTTGTATATTCATCGCGCATTCCATTCTTGTGTGCAAAATATTCCAGATATTTTACAATTACACCGTGAAAAAAATAATGGATCGTTAATATAATACACGGGTATTATATTCAATATAACTTTAATTGACGTGACTTGTTCATTCTTGTAACGCAATGCGTCGGCGTTGGCCGATAAAAGATTTTTACATCGACGATCGACTGTCACTATTTGGCATCTCTGTAAAAGTCAAAAATACGCCGAATAACGCTTCAAGTGACGCGAATGATTCACCGTACACTGATTGGTTATTAGAAGCACCATCATCAACTCTCGACAAAAGATCGATCGTAATAGCAACGCGCTATGACTATTATTATCGCTTCATCGCACAGTAATCATATGGAATTAGCATCTCGTCTTAAGTGCGCGACACTTTAAAAATATTTTACACTTTACTTTCTAAGGACTATGTTTCTAATGATCACCATTATTGCATTTTATTTGAACCTCTCATCTGTTTTTTCGCAAAAATTTCAATGATTTGAAAATTAGTGCCATCAATATTCAGACGGCATGGTATTATCGATAAGCGATAACTGTCTCCAGTTTCATTTCGCGATTTTAAATATAGTTAATGTAAAGCATGGATATGAGGTAGGAAATTATTTAATATCGGTGAAGCGCGCCAAAACTTGTGCATTTCGTTTGTTGCGATAGTCTTAGTTGTCCTTCCGTTTTTCCATCATTTTCACAAACGCGTAATCGTATTTTGTCATCCAAATTTAATCTTGATCTGTTATAATTAATCGTATGATTTCTTAATTCAAAATTCTAGAAAAGTGTTATGTCACGTCTGATATATATTTAAATGATTCATGGTTATCGGACTTCGAATATCGGCATATATAATCAATTGATGGAATATTAATTTAAGTTTTTGTTCGATATTTTAATACAATGATCAACTTTCTATACGCCTAATGAAAATTTCAATTTAATAACGGAGTTTTAACTATTTTCCATGGATTACTAATTATGACGAAAGTGCGTATGTGTAGCAAATATTCGTAATTAATTATTCAAGTAATTGAATCACGTAATGTGTACGCTCTCATTTCAATAGTTGCGTTTTACTTTTGTTATGAAAAGTAATCAAAAAATACATTCTTAAATCTTTTTTGATCGAGACAAAAAATGTTAATCTAAAAATATTTGTCTGCAAGGATAAGCGTAAAAAAATTGAAATGACTACTTTCTTTAATGCTTTATTAAATTAGTAATAACTTATATTGATTTCTCATATATTTACGATTTTTATACAAACACGTACATAAAAGCGAGATTATCGTTTATAGGAGCAATATAAATATACCGTGACCCTAGTAGAAATTTCAATCGGGCAGAAGTATGGCCCCGATGTTTTGTTACCATAAAGGGAACTTCTCAGGAAACCCAATCAGGGCCAATAGGTATGTGTAATGCATGGATATGGCCCCCATCCGGAAACCAAATCATAAATTTGATTTATTAAATACAAATAACGGGAACATATTTAATATTTGTATATATATGCGTTTGTATATATACGTATATAAACCTAATGTATGTTCTGAAATTAAGTTTTTCAACGAGCGGTCACCCATCCATGTAACGGCCTTCGGAATCGCTGCTTAACTGCTCTTCGATGCGCGTACGTCGTTGCTGCCCCACCATACGCTTGATTTACCACAAATTGTATTTTCATAGATTTAATATAACCCCACCATATGTGGTTTGCCATATTACAAACCGATCAGGCCCTGAAAAGGTTTTCAACTCAATTTATCATAAGCAAATGTGGGTATACCTAATACAACCTGTTCAGGTCCCGACCTGGTTTCCTGATCATGACCGCTTGATTTTAATAGCATTGAAACCAACTTGCATATCGATTTGGTCTAGATTAGGCATACCATAAATACTCATATCAAGGACACCATATCAGGGCCCTATTAGGTAAATCTTGCATGATAAAATTGAGAAAATTTTCTAACAGGTTCCTTCAGTGGACCAGTTCAGGAAACCTTAATAAGGCACACCACATTTCGCCCCGTTCGGGGCCATGCAATTGATACGGCACACCCGATTTCAATTCTACTAGGGGAATGAGAAGCGCATAACCAATTTATTTGCAAAGTTGTACAAATACGAAACAAGCGTTAGAATCGAACCTCACGATGTTACGACTATCTTGGCACGCGGAATTACTATAGTTTGTCGCGACGCAACGCGCTAAAGAAATTTATTGCAGAACCACAATCATAGTAGTGTTAAGGAAAGAGGAACGAGAAGACCGAAAAGGCTAATGACCTTAATCATATCGTCTATTATTGTTTCGTCTATGCAAAGCATGTTTCGGTTTGTTAATCGTAATCTATCGTCTTTAATCAAATTAAACTTCCAAATTCATGAAATAAGGCCCGAAGCGTTGCGATTGAGAAAAATAATTTCGCCGCTGTTGTTCTCCACGAGGCGAACGACCGTTGCCGAAGCGCGGCAGTCAGCATTTTTTTTGCAATCCCGCAATTCCGATTTTCACGTGCATCCATTTACACATAATCAAGAATTTATAATACCTGAGGGACAATGAACTTACTTAATTAAACTGTCTAATTCGAATATGCAACAGTTGTGTCATTTAATCGATTTAATCGAGAGGCAATTGAATTTTTGAATGGTTGATTTGTTTTTCTGTTCTTCTTTATTTTTTATTTCCATTTTGAATGACTCGGAATGGTAATTGCAAGCTCGGTAATTACGACGCTCTTAATATACAACTCAACAAATCGTAAACAGAAATCAAATTATGCATTTTATTGATTTTAATTTTGCGATTAGCAAAGACGGCTTTGCGTTATGAAACGCAATAATTCGGCTCTATCGTTTCGCATAATGCATTATGTGCAGAAACAGTTTTGCGGTTCGCGTTTAACGCAATGAAGATTCTGGTGCTTCGCGGACGAAAATACATTTCAAGATGATGCGTTATTGTTGCGGACACTTTTCATTATTTTATTTCAAACTGTAAATCTTAGATAAACGCAATTTAAAATGACGAATAGGATGGCGTTTCCATAGAAATGCTTAGTTGTTGCCAGAGTTTGTCTCTTGCATTATGCCGTGCGAAATTTATACTCTGCTTATATATTTGCTTTATAATTGTGACTGAAATTAAATCATTAATGAGTTATACTGAAAACAATAGCACGTTTAAACAAATTTTGTAGAAAGGAATTTAATTTAAGAAAGTGACACGAACAAATCTCGGGAAAGATAATTTAAAGTCGGATCTCGCTGTATATCGTGACGGAGTTTATACATTTATTAATGCTATTGTAAAATGAAAATAAAAAAATATGAGTATATAAATAAATAGTCATAAGGGTCATCAATTATAAATGAGTATCGAAGAATACAACTGGCAAGCATTGATGCTTAAAAATGCAACTTTGGCTGACATTTGCGTTGTTTAAGTAGACAACGACCGAATTATACAATGACAGCGGAGATATGTTGTCCATTGGTGTCACCAATGTAACCACGAACGTTTTATTAAAGTATGTAAATGTACGGAATAGAAGAGAGAAACTATACTGGCTGAGCTTGTTTTGTGCACACACGAACATTCTCGTAATATTATGCACAAACCATGCATATAAACACGCATATTCCTGTTTGTGTCTAGGATAGAAATGAAATCAGAGCAACAGAGAAAGAGACACGAGAGGAGGAGGCCGAGAGAGAAAGGAAGAGGAAAAAAAGAAGTCAAAACGAGCTGCGCCGGGGACAGCTGGTGGCAGGAATGTGGGTTAGGCTCCCCATAGGTGGGCCGCTCTAATTATGAAT
>JABFQC010006434.1:0-10780 GCA_022817085.1 Psilanteris sp. ZL-2020 | reverse complement strand
AATGGCGCATTTTTGTGGTTTTTTTCGAAAATGGCCAAATTGAAAATCTCCCTAATTTTCTCAGTTTGGCTCAAAATCTGTTCTAATTGGACTTTTAATGGCTCAAATTATCTGGTTTATTGATATAAAGTTATTCTGAACGAATTTGAGTACCTTCATTTTTTGACCAAAATTCGATTTTTGTAAAAGGGTATAATCATGATATCAGTTGACAAAGTTCAATAAAACAGATTTAAATACTTTATTTACACACAGAAAAAAGTAGTGTTGTCTGAAACAGTAAGTCTATCAACGGTAAATATAATAATCAAAATCTGTCAATAATGTTGTCAACCTTTAATCTTAAATTGACTTATTCAACCACTTTACTTTTGGTGACTAAGTTAGTCAAAGATTGACTAAATGTGACAATTTTTTTTTGTCTGTGTATAAAATATCAACAGAAATTTATTCGACGATTTTGAAGTAATTTTATGAATAATCAATTATTTACTTCAGAAATTTTAATATAATAATATTTTAATACAAATTTCTTCAGAACAAAAATAATTGAATGAAATGATTTTAATAGTTATATATATTGATGTTTATTTACACAAGTTGTCACAAGTATATTATCACATGTTACATAAAATAATAAGTACAATATTATTATAAATCACCATACTGCAAATGAAATTACAAAATAAATGAAATTTGGAATACCCGTTATTTACTTATATCTAATGAAATCTAATTTTATAATAAAAATTATATTTTCCATCATTATTATTTACAATTCTGAATGTCGATTAAATATTTACGCTATGCGTCAAATATTTGCTATTACTCAATATTACACAGCTTTAAATTAATAAACTAAATATCTGAAACAGCGTATATGTCTATTATTACTTGCAGTTGCATTTATCACGTTAATGATAATTTCTCTAGCTACAACATTTTATATGTGTGCCACACATACTAAGCATGATCTATCCACCTACATTAAATCAATGTTCATTGCATTTATGATTATATGAATATAATATAATTATATGAATTTTACTATAATTGAAATCAATACTACTTTTATTAAACCTACAAATGAAATATTTTCAATCAAAAAATGCCAATATTATTTTATATCGGAAATAACAATTTTAAACTAATTACTTCTCGAATTAAGTAAATAATTATAAACAAATATAATTCTATAACTTTTCCACCGTAATTTACATTCCACTAAATGTACACTATTTTATAATTCTTAATTCCGTTAAAATCAAAGCTTTTTATTTACTCGATAACATTTCGAAATAAACCATTAAGTAATATATTTATCCGAATGAAAAGTAAAGAAATAGGGATTACACGTTTATTTACAATTTAAAAACGGTTTCAGCTTGAATAATATTTTTATTTCCAAATACTATTTTATACTGTCAATTATGCATTGCTTGTTGTAAACATTACAAACATTATTCGGATTAATTTATTAATTAATTGATTAAATTAAATTATTGATTAATTTTAGTCAATATATGAAATTTAAAGACGAAAAAAGTACGAAAAAATCCTTTCGCAAGAACATCTTTTTTCGATGAATTATACTTATAAAGCACTGCCAATTACCAACGATTTGTACTTTGATAAACATTATCTCGAACAAAAACGATCAGCGCCCGGTCAAAAGCATTCCCCTTAACTTTCACAAATTGATTGCGCCGGGATACGAAACGACGTCAAAAACGAGATTATAATTTTTCGTCCGCCTTATCTTTACACGTAGACACAACGCCGGACTTCGTACGAATTTAAGCGTAAAATATATGACCACTCTAAATCTATGTGGCGTTGGCACACCGACAGTAGATTTCCCGCACGAAATTCCAGTCGAATTCTTCGGGAAACGTTTGTACCGAAAGTAGCCCTTCGTTTCGGAAAATCCGAACGTTTAATAACGCGCGCGCCACAATGCACGATAAATAATACAAGTTACAAATTGCAGCGAACGTTTTGTATTCGACTTGACTTAATCAATTCCGTTATTAAATATTTATGGTCAGCATCACTGGCAGCACAATCATTCGCTATTGGATCGCTGCATCCAAATCATATCGTTTTACGTTTGGCAATCGCATTTCATTCCAATAGCGCCAATAATTTTATACGCGTCTGAAATGAATAAGATTAATCGTTACGTGAAATATATCCAGAACTGATGTAGTAATGCGTGTATATATATATATATATATATATGCGTACATCTTCACTCACACATAGTATATATATTCATTCATATATAGTATTATATACGATAGATATATACGTGTATATATAAAAAATTACTAAAAAGTTTGCACACACCATATTATATATATATGGATGTACATAATATATATACACATATATGTATACATAAGCCATACTATCACTAATAAATTTGTACAAATGTTTCGGTCTTTGCAGCGGATTGTCCGGACCCGAATTGCAGCGGCCACGGGGCTTGTATTCAAGGAAAATGTTACTGCAAAGCGGGATGGCAGGGCGAGCGGTGTAACCAAGTCGACGAGCAAGTTTACCGTTGTCTGCCGGGTTGCTCGGATCATGGAACGTACGACTTGGAATTAGCCAGATGCAGTTGCGAGGAGCACTGGACAGGCGTCGATTGTTCTCAGCCCAGCTGCAAAATCGATTGCGGGCCACATGGTTCGTGCGAGCAGGGTGGTTGCAGGCTAGTAACTTTTCTTCGCTAAAACCATTCCATTTACTCGCAACAGCCAACGCAACTTCCGGCAAACCTAATTGACTTAGACCCAAAACTTCGCGTCCGGCCGTTTTTCCGCCGCGCGATAAATCCAGTTAGTCCGCGAATAAACACTCCATACCATTCCGGCGCCGACATTTTTACCTGCCGCCCGTCGCGCCAGCCGCGTGAATATAAATCTTGCGAGTTGAATCGTCGAATCGCGACGGCCGCGAGGCGAATCGGATCGGCGCAACAGGTTTTGTGACTCGTTTGCGATCGGCGGTTCCGCAGGGTCAGTGTCGAACACCGCATCCGACCGATCGAGTGACTGCACTCAGAAAAATTAAACGTAGAAAATGGCTGTTTATAATACTAATTTCGAAACATTACAGTAAACACCTAAAAATTACTGTTTTTCCTTGTAAAAATACAGTTTTTCATACCAAATTTTACTTCTATCTTTTAGTATAATGCTAGTATAAATTTTTAGGATTTTGTTTTAATGTCGCCAAATTAGTGTTATAAACAGCACTTTTCTAAGTTTAATTTTTCTGAGTGTGGGAGAGGGAGGGGGGTTTCGATCGGTTCGAATCGTCGGTTCGGTTTCGCAACGGTTTGCGCGAGAAACCCGATCGCGACCGAAATTTCGGCGCAACGAAATGGTTCGACACGAACGCGACCACGAAACGGGTTGGCCGCATATCGATCAGCGGCATCGAGTCGTACGCCGTTAAAAAGCAACGCGTGCGGGTGGCCGAGGAAAAGTGTCAACAGGGCTCCGCAACGGTTCTCTACAACTGATGAGCGTCGGTTCGATTCGCGCGAATGATTCGCGCCAATGAACGAATTTCGACTGCAACCAGAAATTAAATATCGAGCGACGCCGAGTTCCATTATCGCGTTATTTCAGATCAAACAAGGGTTATCGAAGTATCTATCAGCGTTCTTCTCTCCTTCTCTTCGCGTTGTTTAAACAAGAACAGAGACGGGCGCGTCACACAACTCGAAACCGTTTGATCGCGCATTTCAGGCGCGTGCGAAAGTTGATTGGCGATCAACTCCGCGAGTCGACGATGTGGTATAAGAACGACGAAATAACCAACACCGACCGATTATATCTTTTATTGCGCAGGTGTCACGACAATTGGACCGGCGCTAAGTGCGACCAAAAACCGTGCGATCCACGCTGCGCGGAACACGGCCAGTGCAGGAACGGCACCTGCGTTTGCAGTCAGGGATGGAACGGCAAACACTGCACCTTACGTGAGTAAACGATTTATTAAGTTAATTTGTCGGATTACGTGCTACGCGATGACTCCGATATTGGCTCGGCGTTTTTTGTCGCGCGCCTTCTTATGCGTCCAATGTTCTTCCATCCCTCTCCCTCTCTCCATCCCCTTACAACGTATCCCTGTCGCTTTTCTTTCGCGCTCGTTGTACAAGTAATGTTTTTTCAGCTGGCTGCGAGAACGGCTGCAGTCGTAATGGACTTTGCATACTCAAGGACGGCGAGTACGGGTGCGACTGCCGTCCGGGATGGGCAGGACGAGACTGTAGCATTCATCTTGAGATGGAATGCACCGACGAGAAGGACAACGACGGAGGTAATGCCCGTTAAATATCAATTGAATTGTTGTCGGAACGCGGCGCGCGGTTCGCGCTGGGTCCGACGCGAACCTTCTTAGGGACGCGACCGGCGATCAATGCACGACCGCGCGTGACCTCGTTCGAGGTCAATTTTCACGCGACGTCTGAGTTTGCGGATTAAACCGGCCCCTCGGGAGCGGAAATGATTCTTATTTTATTGCCAATTAATTGCGTTTAACACGCCCGATTCAGCGGCAGGATTCAGGACTGCGTGCGACCAACGGCGAGCAAATATAGACGCGCGCGGGAAACGATGAGCGAGTTTTGCGCGCAACTCGAGTCATCCGAGGAAATCTGAAAGGGCGTAACGATTGGCACAGTTCTTAATAATAAATATGTTTTTATCGTGAACTTTCGCGCGGGAGTAAGTGCATGTCGGAAAAAGTCCGCGGTAAAGAAGTTTAATCATATTCCGGGGAGAAAAAAAAAAGAAAAATAAAAGGCAAGGGGGGAAAAAAAACGTATTATTAAAGTCGAAAAAAGCTTAGGTCGGAGCCTGGCGAGGTCTGATCAAATTACTTTTCTACCACTGCAGGATTAGTATCTTTTGGTGCGCGAATGTGTAATAGACTCTTCCGTTAACTTGTTTTTCTTCCGCTGTTTCCGCGATGTAATAAAATATAAATTAAGACTGCGCTTCTCGATAACACCCACGCACACAGGGACACGCGTACGCACGTCGCTTCGCGAGACGAGCGCGCGCGGGTTCAGGCTCGCGCGATTCGTTCGAGGGGTATTACTTTTTTAGAGCCTGAAAGAACTGTGAGATGCCGCCTATAAAAATATTTATTTGAACAATAAATCTTAAGTTTGAACTTAAATATCTTATACTTCGCATCGATGTATAGTTTATGCTTGATAAATGCATGGTTCAAGTATGACCGTCTTCGGAATGACTTTTAGCATACGTACGTTGTGCATTATATATATATCGATATATATGCAATGTGCATAAATCATACTCGCCACACATATATATATATATATATATAGTATACATATATCCACTGTAACAAGATCTGTACATTTTTTATGCAGTTTATTTAAATAAACACTTTTGTAAACGATACAAACATAATGTGGATGTAGTATGATTTATACGGTAGAACTGTACATATATATATGTCATATGTTTATTTCATCCTCGGAATAGGCATATAACTCAGGAATGATACATACATTAGACTCCCAACTACGTTTCATTTGTAAGCAATATTTTCTTTTTACAATCATTCTACAAATTTTCGCGAAATATAACAATTACTTCAACGCGTAAGAATTAAATTTATTTTATTAAGCTATATATTTAATATATATAAAAGGATATTAATAAACGCCGCGCAACAAACAATACTTTACGCACATAATCAGATATTTAATTTACTGTCTCGTCTACACCGAATAATTAATATTCTGAATTATTATTATTAATTCTACGTTATAAATATGCATATACTACCGTCTCGAGTTTGGGTTTAATAACTTTGCACGTCATTGAGCATAAAATATAACTTATTTCCGAAACAAATGGAAACGTGTGTTATGCGCCAGCAGATGTAACGAGTGATATTTGTAGGGGAAAAAAAAAATACTTACACGCACACATAAACGCGGAGAATATATTTACACTTAATTCGAAAACGTTGCGTCTCGTTAAAAGTTGATTCGCACTACTAGCACGGACACTCAAAAAAAAACATAAACGAAACAAAAAAAGCTCGAAAATTCGAATTGAATCGATTTGGCCGAAGAACGCGGCGCAAAATGCGCGCGCATAAATTATTCTAATTGAATTTAATCCGGGCAACACTTGTCCGTTGTCGTTGAACAATGGTTTTGTAATAATAAACGCGCTTGTTTATTTTAGATGGCATGATCGATTGTTCGGACAGCGAATGTTGTTCGCATGTAAATTGTACGGAACACCTAATGTGCACTGCAAGCAGTGATCCAGTCGAGGTGCTCCTGCGAAAGCAGCCGCCCAGCGTCACAGCGGAGTTCTATCAGCGCGTCAAGTTCCTTGTCGAAGAACGGAGCGTGCAAAGCTACGCCCACATGGACGAGTATACCGAAAAGTAAGAATGGACTTTTATTCCCGATTATCAATTCAAACGTGTGAATCGTTCGTTGTTTAACTAATATTTTGTTTCTTCTTTTCCTGCCTTGTTTGTCGGAATCAAACATGAATTCGAACTAACGAAAACGATAAGAAATAGTTTAAACGAAAAAAAAACAAAAATAAGATAATCACGTCGGCAGTTATGACGACGGAATTAAATTGTTCACACGATTCCGCGTCGTACAAAAGCGTTGGCTGATTGCTTTCTCAAGTCCGACCGAATGCAACGTAGTTTTGTACTTGAAGTAACGCTTTTGTACATGTAAATAAGAGTACATAAGACCCACGAAAAAACCGAAACTGATATATATATATATATATATATATATAAAAAAAGAAAAAAAGAGGACGAGAAGCATGTGTTTCGTGATCTTTGCAAAAATCGAGTTTGATGAGATAGAAACAAAAGTGCAAATAACTTGTAAAATTGAAACAGTAGAGGAAGATTTACAGTCGAAGGTTCGTAAAAAAAAAAGAAAGAAAAGAAAGAAAAAAAAGAAAAATAAAAAAAAGGTAAAAAGTAAAAAACCGAATTAACTTTTTTTTTGTGGACGTGTAAAGTTTGACGAAACGAAACTGCGTGGCCTTCGACTTGACGAAAATGACGCGAGAATGAGAACAAAAAAGAAAGAGAAAAAGAAATAATAAAAAAAACGAAAACGAACGACGCGTTTCGCAAACGAAAAACGGACGTCTCGTAATGACAGCAGAATCCCAATTTGAATCTTGTGCTTTTCCGAATCGGCTTAACTTGTATTTCAATACTCGCGAGGTTTTGCAGTGACAACCAAACATAAAGCTGTAGGATTTTAAAATTCGGACTCTGTTGATATGCAAGTAAGCTACCTTGATTCGAGGGAAACAACACTTCCACCAATCACTTTCAACTTCCCTCTCCCTGTGTCGATAAAACCTTCCCTCCTTCGAGTGTCAGATGCATAAAAAATTGTTTTCTTTTCCATTGTTTCCTCGCGCCGATCGGTTACGTTTAC
Organism: Psilanteris sp. ZL-2020; assembly: GCA_022817085.1. Taxonomy (NCBI): domain Eukaryota; kingdom Metazoa; phylum Arthropoda; class Insecta; order Hymenoptera; family Scelionidae; genus Psilanteris; species Psilanteris sp. ZL-2020. The sequence continues at coordinate 3,291 of JABFQC010006434.1, read as the reverse complement.
GTTTACGGCGCGTTCGGTTTTACTTTGCTTTGTGTCAACGATTCAATTGTGTTTGTTTTAAGGGGTCAAAGCGCAACTTTATCGTGCGAATTTTGCGACCGAGGGTCGAACGGTTTTTTGCAACGCCGCACCGCGCGTTTACGCTTTCTTGTTGTTAATAACTCGACGCGCGTAAAAGTCGCGGATTAAATTCGAACGCGGGTTCTGTCGGGGCCAACCTTGTCGGCTTTCGCGCTGTTTTTCGCCGCACCATCGGGACTTAGCGATTCGCAAACTTTGTCGCCGCGTGCGTTATTATGCTCAGTTCGATCGATTGATTTTGTTTAGCTCTTCCGTCGCGTCGATTTAATTTCATTTTCAATCGCTCCTTTGCGTTCGCCGACTTACTTTTTCACGACCGAAATGCAACTGATCCTCGAGGGATTCGTGTACATTGTCTAGTGTTATATCCTGTGTGTGCACTCTACCAATAACCCACACCAAATATAATCAGTCAGACTCTGATTAACTCGGATTACCTAAAGATCCGCGGGATTGACATTTTTGTTTGATAGCAAGAATTTTCTTTCATGTGATGAACATTTAAAACAAATCAACTCTTGCTCTTTTCCGAGGCATTTTCAATCAAAATTTAATCGGAACTTTTGCAGACTTTTTTTTTCCATTTTAGAGTCTAGAAGAAATATGTTAGCCGCATTTTATTACTAGTATTGTTGCATTAATCGTCGGGACAGTGCTCAAAGCTAAATTGTCGAAACCAAAATTTTGTCGCGTTTGTCTGTTGAACTTGACGCGTTCGAGAGTCTTGTTTTTTTGCCTTTTTTTCTGATTTATTGCGCACTAAATATAAAAACTTGAGCAACTGTCCTGGCATTTTATAACGATTTTACAGGTTGGAAACAATGTGAGATTGCACCGATAAATTAAATGTTTATTCGGTTTGTTTCAAGTTTGAAATGGTGCTCAAATTTGAAAAAAGACAAATAAATAATTAATTGAAAGAAGCTCTTTGAAAAGTCAATAAAATGGAAAATAATGGAAAATAGGACATTGTGGCTTCATCAGACGATGAAAAGAGTCCCAATGTTTAGACTTTAAAGTCACTTAATGAATTAGTCTTCGTTTGGTGAACACGAGTTTGAACGATGTAAATACGGAAAAGATAAATTTTCAGCAACTAGACATTTGTTTAAAATATCGAGTATAAAGTTCAAATATTTGGATAGCTGATAGTAGAATATAACGCTCGTGCATCTGAATCGGACGTTTTGCACTTTAATTTGATGTTCAACATTATTAACCATTAAATTTGAATTATATTTTCACGTACGCGTCCACGAAATACGAAACGGATCCCCACATTCAAAATAACGGCATTTAATTAATACGAATTTGGAACGGCCGGACAGAGGAGTCAAAAACCAATCGACGCACGAAAGATGTTTATTATTATTAGCGCAAGAAAAACAACCGCGGCAATTGTAATATATTAATTTACTAAATTCCGAACTTCTTGACTTTATAATGTAAATTTGTATAACGTTTCATTAAATTCATTTTTTTTATAGCAAAATGTTATCTTAACATAAAGTTTTCTTTTCAACAAAGAAAGAAATTATACTAGAATAAAGTTGAAACTTTGTTAAAATCCTTCAAAATCCCTGGTGACCTATCTGCAAATGGATAATGTTGGACAAATTTTATAGGCTATTTTAAATAAACTATAAGTCAGCAAAGTTTTATTAACCCATCTCCTTTCTTTATGTAGTTAAAAATTTCACCGATGAACGCTATTAACGGTGTACAATAAAAATGTATATATATATATGTATACGTACATAGGTCCACAGAAAATTGCAGATTGGATAATAATAAGAGTATCATTTACATCCAAAGTTTGTAAATTTTGTAAAAAAAAAAAAAAAAAGAAAAAAAAGCAATTTTCAAGTTTTCACTGGAAACGAATATTTCTTATCAAATGTCGCAATTAAAATTAAATCTAGTAAACCCAGACGCGATCGCCGGGTCAAATTCAAAAAGAATTAATTGACTTTGTCAAGACTCGCGATTTGTATTTTTGAACGCCACAAATGTTCCCAGTCGATTCACAATCCGTAACGAAAAGTACTTTTGCGTCCGAATAAATGCACTTGCAAAATACACCCGCGCAATTGCCACGCGATTCTTGCAATAAATAACAAATAAACACAGACACGAAATTCGCGTGCAAAATATTCGGGAAAAGAAAAAAAAACGGAAAAAAAAAAACACCCGACGTAATGAAATCAAAACATTGCGTCATCCCGGTTTCGGCTGAATGTTAATCAAAATTTAATTTCGCAACAAAATTTATCTATGAATATAATTACACCGACAATGCTCCGCGCGCACACAAATTATGGACAATTTTGCATGTTCTGATACCATTATACAAACATGCACTTAATTTATTACACTCGCATAACTAATTACTTGTGCCAAAATCATATCAAATTAGTTCAAGTCCGCACTTCACTCGGCATCCGCGAAGAATCCAATTCACTTTTTGCTTCAGCCAAAGACCCCGCGCCTGTTAGTGCAGCAACAAAACAGCATCGGCATAATTCGCGTCAACGCGGCAGTGCGAGTAAAGACAATAAAGCAAACGAACAAGAAATAAAACGAAAAAAAAAAATCCGAAAGAAAAAAGAAATCTTAATAATAATCATAACAATAATCATAATCACAAAAAAGCGTAATGCCTACAAAAAATACGCCGCACAAACGCCTAGCTAGCTACCGCGCTGAGTGCATCTCAATTGTCCTCGTCTCCGTAAAATACTTGTCCGAGTAATTTGCAAAATGTAATGATCTTGCTGCGAAGCAACAGTTTCAAACTCGTGTTTACCAGCAATGTAACATTGTTCGTCGAGCAAGCGAGTGATTGTGCGTTCATGTGCGTGACTGTGGTGGCGCCTACCCTCAGGGTACGGTGTCATTAGTTTGTGTTCACGTCTATTGTTCTTGTAAAGACAAGCGCGACATAGCTCCAATTCCGCGCGAGCCATGCAAAAAAAAAAAAAAAAAAAAAAAAAAACGAAAAAAAAAAAAAAAAAAAAAAAAAAAAATTCAAATTCAAATTCAAATTAAACATAATAAGACGAGAATCGTCGCACCATCTCTTTACCACCCCACTCAATGTCCTCGCTCTCGATGACACACAAGTATAAAAAAAGAAACTCCCATCACAAAAGCCACATGAACAGCCACCGTACACTGGCAGAGATCACCACAAATAAAGCCACACATCAA
>JABFQC010006433.1:0-10780 GCA_022817085.1 Psilanteris sp. ZL-2020 | reverse complement strand
AATTCTATTAATTAAAAAAATAATAAAAAATAATATAAATATCTACTTCATATTTATTTATTTGAACTTTTGTGTAGTTTATTTCTATTTCTTATATATATATATATATATATATACATTTTAAAAAAACATTAAAACAAACTACTTCATAAATATAAAAAAGAACTTTTAAAGAAAAATATATACCGAATCGTCATATTAATAGAATTTTTATCGCGAATTGTATATAACAGTAAATAAAAATTAGCAGTTTTATTAACTAATATTTCCCGTAAACGTTCGTTCCATGCTGCATATACCATTACAATTTGTTTGCATCGCATGCACATAAAGTGCATTTTTATTCTCCACATATTTAGTAAGCGGGACATGACCCTATTCCCTCGGGATGGGATATCCCCTTGCAGGAAATAAAATACCTTCATCTACTTTAAAAAAGGAAATGAGAACGCGGCTTATACACGCGTTTCAAAATCAGCTTCGTATGCAATATGGGAATCAAGCAATAACCCACCGGTGAAGTAGCAGCGCGCCCCCCGGACAAAACCAAATTACTATCCCTTAACAAATACCAATAGAATTTACGAATAATCGAGATCACGATTCATGGAGCATTCGAATCATGGTAATATGAATAACATGAAATTATTTTCTACATTGATACAAATTGGTACATTAAGCACAATCGCGATTACAAATTGAGATAAAATTGTATGTAAATGAAATATAATTTGACTGCGAGGAATATTAATTGAAAGCAAGGCTGGTGTTAATTAGTCTTAATTGTAACATATAAATAGTTTCGAATTTGTCACTGTGCAGCTGCGTTTTATTGTATAAAGTGTTTCAAATTAAAAATATCAATAACAAAATATACCAAGAAACGCGGTATTGTTTTGTTTCGTTTTAAAATTATGAAACAATATTTGAAGTTTTGCTAGGCGTATGTTCTTGGAATTATACTTCACCGTTTTCGACAACAATCATGTGTTTATAAACACAGATCGGCGCTTTCGTTGTGCTTTAATTTAAATGTTGACGCGGAAATGGTTATTTGATTGTTTCCTTATTAGATACGTGCAATTACCACTTGATAATTATTCGCGTGTGCCAGAATGTAATGATTAATTTATCGATCACGGGACTTTGCGATTGTCGAATTAATAACGCGAAACAATTGAATATTAGCTCGCATGACAACAATGCAAAGAATTAAAACCGTTTATTCTGCAGGAAAAGGAGTTCGAATAACGAGCGAATCATCAATGAATCAATGTATGTTGTGATGCGCGTGTTGCGCTGAATAACCCCCGCGAGGCGCGGAAAATTGGGCAGTGGGTGGGCCGAAGGTCAAACGAAGGGAGGTGTAAAGCAAGTGCGGCAAACACTGAAAAAGCTTTGGAGCGTTCTATGAATGAACCCAGTCGGTAAAGAAGCGTCATCGCTTAATAATCGATAAATGAATGCAATATCAATTGACTTTTTCGACAATGGAAGACGACTTTTGAATGACAGCGTAAATTCAAATTGCAGAAGCAAAAACACCGAGTCGACGACGATGATGTCGCGGTTTGGATTAGACAGAATGTGTGCTGTGAATGGGTGTGTGCGTGTGCGTTCGGGCGGGGTTCAGCGATTGCGAAAAAAGCGACCGATAGCGCGACAAATTCGCGCTGTCAGTCGACGCGAGCGAAGACGACTTGACTTGTGTTTAAAAGCGGCAATAAAGTCGCGGGAGCTAGTGTCAGCGCAATGCTAAATACCTGGTCTTCGAAACGCGCGATCAATGAATTGGCCCATTCGCTCGGCTTTTGCGTGCTCATGTCGCGCGGATGCTTACTGGCGATTCGCCATCGCGTTAAATCGTTAGGTTTCAGGCTCGGATCCTTGGCAACAAGATCGTTCCGCGAATAGACATCAGGACGCCACCATTTATGCCAGTAGACTGATGTCGGCAGTCAGCCGAATCCCTCTCGCTCGGTTCGGGGGTCGCACACCACGCAACCGCGCCATTCATAAAAGCTCCGAGCCGACCGATCGATCGACGCGGCGTGAGCTCGATCCCGCAATCTGACACAGTCGGCCCGCGCGCGTTCTCCATTCTTAACGCCATCGCCGCGTATTGGCGTTGCTCTTTATCGCGCTACCCTTTGACATTCATCAATGACGAGCGCGCTCCCAAATATTAGTCACTCGATCACTTCGGATGCGGACAGTTGCACGATAAGCGAATTTCACGACTCTTCGAAATATATCGAGCTTTCGTTTGTTTTTCTTCGTGACATTGCATTTCGATACACCGTTAAACGTAAATAATGCAGTTTGTATTCGGATGAAGGCTCTGATAACTATTATGGTATTGGTATTGTCAGTTTCAGAACCGTAATTGCGATTCGTTTCTCGTGAATCAGCAATTTATTGTAACTACAAATTGAATCGAAAAACTGATGTCCTTGCAACATAGGCGTGTTACCGTTTGTTATTGTAGTGATATTAAGATAGATTGTAATGATTTTAAATGATACATTATAAATTACATATAGGGTGTCGATTTAGTAATTATAGGTTTTAATAACTGTTAATGACTGACTTAATAGTTAATAATTTATGAAGCAATCCCCAATTTGTCTATTTTTTATTAATTATGAAATTAATCAAATTTATATACAAATTATATGTTACAAATTACAAAGTTAATGAACTTAATTATTAATTGACTTCGACTGAATATATGAATTATCAATTATTATATCTTAAATATTTACTTAGTTATCTGAAATAATAAATCAATAATATTGTTAAACGTCTATATTTTCTCTTCATCCATCCGCGCAACCCTCCACCCCAACTTTCAGTTTACACATTTATAATTAATAATATTTACATTAGAATAAATAAAAAAATTATTATTTTTGCCTCATAATTATTATAATTAATTTTAATTGTTGCGTAATATTAAATTTGCATGCAGTTTTACCAAGTATTGCTGAAAAAAATTTAAAAATAGAAAAATGTTAACTTCATAAGTATCACGCAGTGCACTAATTTAAGATATTTTTGATTTAAGATTTGAATGTCTTAATGACAGTTCCATGGTATTTATTTAAGCAGTGCGATATTATTGCTCACATCTAAATGGAATAGAAAAATCAATTGATATAGTGAAACGCACCTTAAATTATCAGTGTATTTTAAATATTTAAAGATGAAATACAAAATTAACCGAAAACGCTATACATTATTATAAATTAAATAAAATTACACAGAATTATAAGTTAATATCAAATTTTCAGTAAATATTTGTTAAACTAAATTATTATACAAAACATTAAAACTAAACATTATATTTTTAACCACATTAAATATATTATGAACACAAAGATCGTAATAAAATACAATATAATAAAATATTTACAATATAAATACAATACAAATAGATACCAAATGTGCCACTCCAAAGATAACACACCAAATGAAAGAAAATCTATCGATTTTGATGAAGAAACTGAAAAAAATATGAGAAATGCACAGGAAAATTGTCATCCTGGGATACTTACTGGAAAATTACATAAAGAATTTGACTCCACCTAATGCCGGAAGTGCTGGAAAAAATGGTCATGGATCATTAAAATGCAATTTTTCACCCAAGCGTCTAATTATGAAGAAGAATTAAGTATTCAAATGTCAAAAAACCCGTGACCTGTAAAGAAGATCGACTGCATATATTGTTATGCTTGACAAAATATACTGCAATATGATTGCCAGGATGAATTCTAAGCAAATAATTAAGAAGAATATCAACTCAAGACAATCTTGAGATGGGAAACTTCTTCTAGGAGTTAACGATGCAATTACCTATAGTGGTTATATAAAAGTGATTGATTATAGAAACCAATAAGTAAAATATAGTGTTATTGACACGGTGCATAACGACGAATTAAAACGATCAATAACTGCGTTAAACAATATTTTAAATTTCGTACAAATATATATATGTATAAACATTACAAAGAGTTGTGAAGAAAATCATTAAATAAATGTTTACTAAAAAATCACAGAAAGTTTTTTTTTTCATACATATACTGAAAAAAATGCAATAAATATTGAAAAAACATTCTATTATGTACATTCTATTTGACATGGTTTAATAACCATTATATAAGTATTATAAAATATGAATCATTACTTAACAGAAAGTTTAAAATTATAAAAAATAAAAAACTCTTCAGCCGAAAATGCAAGATACGTTCTTGAATAAGAGAATTAAAATAAATAAAAATAAAAGAAAATAAACAATTCTTAAATTTATATTCTAATGAAGCGTCCTAATTGATTGAATTTATTTTACACTTATTAAAAATGATTTGTAATTAAACTACTATCAACTGCAAGGTACTGATACTGATACTGATTTATTGTTGAGGATAATGAAATGAACTATTGTAACTATATATTTCTGTCATTTTCGGGCTGGACATATATATATATATATATATATATATATTTGTGCGTGTGTATACATATAAACATATCAACCTGTAGCCCTGTACTGCTGAGATGACCCCACCTTATTATAAGCTTTCTGACATAGGATTGACATAACAAAAGAGAATTCCAAATGACCGGTTCCTATAGGCACAATTTATCATTTTGAAGGCATTTCTTGAAATTTATGACCTATTCGAAATAATAATCTTCCTTATTGAGAAGTGTATGTCAGAAAATACAAGCGCATAAATATAATTATTTACGAACCATAATAATGCCTTAATATACAAAGGACAAATTTATATATATGTAAAATATTGTAACACGAATATATAGTTAAAGTGTAATGTTCATAAATATGAATATCATAAATATATAATATAATAATATACCTATATTGTTACACTATATAATTATATTATTTTATATATAAAGTGTATAAAATAGTTTATGACTTTTTATTATTTTTATAATTATATTACAATACATTTTTATATTTTATATCAACAAAATTTGTTCAATAAAAATTATGTCTAAAAATAAAAAGTCTTTCCGTCAATTATTTTATAAGGTAACGGCATTTAATATAGTTTACTTTAGATATTATAGTAATAAAAGTTAGTTGTATTATATGATTATAAGGTTTAATCTTTCTTTTATACAATGATGTTATCTATTTAAACCGGTTGACTCAACTTAAGTACATTACAGTTTTTAGAGTTGACTTAACAAATTATATACTGTAAAAACCAATGCTCTTCAAATATAGAACTTATTTTCTTAACAAATGAAATATCACTTTTATTTTCATTTTCAGTGAATTTTAGAATTCAACCGTGTAATAATTGTAATATCATTAGGAAAAATTATGTTTTTTTTTTTTGGGGGGGGGGGGAAAAAAAGATCATATAATTTTTTATAAAATACACACTTCGTGCGAGATATCTTTTAAAGTGTGATTTTATTATATAAAAATTATGGTTGAAGTTATATACACGAGTATAATGAAACTGTGAAGTTCAACTTTACGCGTAACATTTTCAACGTTTCATGTTTATAATTTTGTTTGTTTCTTAGATAATTAGATCGAGAAAAGAAATCTTAATTTACAATAAATGGAAGAATCAATACAATAAGAAACGTGGAACATTCATTTCTGCACAATTCTATATAGCACAATTATATTCCAAATGTACATAATTTCTTTCGGAATGACACTTGACCTTGACATTTTCATTAATTAAATGATTATAAATCGTAATCTTTCAAGCATATTCGTAATCGATAAACCAAAATCACTTTGTAACAAATCTCATAATAATGTTTATACAATTTTTATTACTCTAAATATATAATTAGAATAGAAGATTTGCCACTATATTTTTAACATGTGTGCATTAGGTGTCCATATTATAAGTATTATAAATATAAATATAATACATAATGGTTAAATATATATATATATTACTTTGTTTAATTTTATTAATTAGTTTGCAAAAATTATTACGATTATTTTATTCTTTTATAAGCTGGGTTACGTGGATTTTAATAATGCGTAATTAACAAAATTTTGAAAAGTATATAATATATAATATAAATATAATTAAAATTGTGAGACTAAACATTTAACATAAAAAGTTGATTTTGTTAATCAATATTGACAATTATACTTGATGCAAATGTTTGTTAGCATAAAAAATAACCTAAAAAGGAAGTATGGAGAATATATTATAAAATGTCATTTATAAAAAGTTAATATAAAGTTTAATAAACGTCGAGCTATATATTAAACGTTATTTTAACCTATTATATATATAACATTATGTTTTCTAAACTTCCGTTGCATATGATAATTCAAGTTACACTAATTTGAATGTAAGTATACATTTAATCAAGAAATGATTCGTTTCTAAAAATTGGAAAAAGTGTAAACTCTCTTAAAACGGTTAGTTCAAGGTTATTCTTTATACCACTCCTAAAGTCACGGAGTTCACTTTAATGGCTTTAATTTATTCATCATATTTCGTGGTAGAATAACTTTGAATTTTTTATATTTATATTTATAAACGTAAACATATAGTGTATGCATATTTCGTTGTAGGTATGAATAAATAAGTAACGTTAAACTTTAAACAAAAATTGTATGTAAAATATAATTTTATCACGTAATTGTAATATAAAAATAAATAAAACAAAACTTAAATAATAAAACAAATATATAAATTATGAAAGTTTAAATAATAATTAATTTTATAAAATCTAGTTTCATAATAAAAACATTAACATGTCACCTTAAAGTAAAATTCGGTTAAAAATGTCGATAATGTAGAAACCTTTATCCGAATAAGTAATTTAGTTTGCACTCATACGTATATTTATACAAAAGTAAACATACTCTACTGCAAACAATGGCGACCTGCAAATTTCACAAAAAAACAGAACAAAAATATTTTACATTATTTAGTACATAATAGATATACAAAATGTAATGAAATGTTAAACTGATATATAAATAACTTGCGAAAATACCTTTTTTTCATTGATATACATGTATATATTATTATTATTATTTTTATTTAAAGATAATTAAAAATACATTCTAATTGTACATAATAAGATCAAAATGAATCTTGTCAAATATTGTGGCGTTTGCATGCACGACTGACTTTTGGTGACGGTTTAGTCACGCGCGTGCGAGATGGCGCACGTCGTCTTGTTTAAAAGTTAGTATATGCTTGTTGTAGCTTGTAGCTTAGAGCCCGTTGCAAGATATATATACGTAAGTTACGAGTTACTGCGCTTGCTTGTGTATCTGTTGCGCGTATGTATGAAAGTTCGATTCTTTAAGAAACCGAAAATACAGACGCTATCCTCGGCGGAGATTCAGCGACCGGTAAAGTGAGCGTGGAAGTACGCTTAGCGTGGTGAATATTTAAGCGCGACGCGAGTACTTAAATATTGTTCTTTTTGCATTTTGATATGTGATTAACGACGAACGCACGATTTCGAGAACAAGCGAAACTGGCGGCGAGCGGGCGGTTCCCACGTTCGACTGCGCGCAAGCAACAAGTGTCAGTGACGCGCAATTATTTCGGTTATATCAAATTTGTCTGCTTGTTTATTATATAAGACCATTAATTTGAGCGCCAAAAATAATGGGTTGCGCTATGAGCACAACCGGCGAAAAAGAAGCAGCCGAGAGATCCAAGAAAATTGACAAGGATCTTCGGGCGGACGGAGAACGCGCTGCCAGTGAGGTCAAGCTCCTTCTACTCGGTACGTATGACGATCATTTTTTTCCCATCAAAAATGTGTAATTGTTAGTACAGTCATGTTTGTTGCTCACAATCGTCATCATGATTTTCTCAGTTTCACAGTTTAGATGATGAGTAATGAATTTAAATAAATGCACGAAAGCGTTTCAGCTCTTATCGGTGAATAGTCTCAAAGTCGATTCTTCGTTTTGTAAGCGGTACAATTGTACAAGGGGAAAGATAGTATTGTCACCGAGTCGATTTTGTATCTCACTTCTTATTTCAATTTAAGAATCCTGGAGAATGTTTAACTTTATCAATTTATAACATATTTTTAACCTGAACTTTTTCAGACAATCACTTTTGAATTTAACTTAACATCTGTGTTGATGGTAATACTAATTAGTAATATAGTTATTTTAACAATTGATCTAATTTGTTTAAAAAATCATAGTATAGCGTTGCAAATTATTGTATATACTATAAAAAATACACATATTTTAATAGGATTTTTTTAATTTAATAATTTCGGTTAAATTTTAAAAATAAAAAAAATAGGTTGAAATGAGGTTAAATGAGCGTATTTGTGTTATTAATAGAGCAATGTTTTATTCTGGCCAAGTTGTTCAAATAATATTTTATTCATGCATATATTGATTATTAAACAATACAAAGTGGGTTTATGAACAAATGTTATTCGTCTCTTTGTTATAAAATTGCTTCGTATGGCATTTGAGTTAATTTATTCAGAACATAATAAAAAATTACTCTTATTTTCATAATTGTTACAGAACTGACAATTGTAATTATTTAATAAAGTTCGAATGAATATATAAAAATATTACAAAATAAGTTTAAGATATAAACTTTACTTTATAGTTTATTATCTAAACTTTTATTAATTTTTATGTTTAAAATAAGGTTTGTATTTTATTATTAATACTAAAAACAGGTGATTATAGTGTTATATTCCTATGATAATACTATAAACATTGTATTATTCATATTATTATTGTTCGTATTATAAAATTTAATTTAATATTAATAAATAAATACTTGTGAATTTGTAATTTATGTATTTTTAACTAAACATAAGTATATTATATTTATATTCTAGTTAAGCTGCCCTAGTCATAGAAAAAGTACTTAATTAATTATAGATGTGATACTTCACTCTGAGCTATATTTCATATTAAATTGTTATTATCTGATATACTTTTTAAAAGTTGAAAAAATCTTAAGTAATTGGCGCCATTGGAATTATTATGTATCATACCCGACAAACAGAATTTTTTATGCGAATTGATGATTCAGATAATTGATGATTTTGAATTTTTTTAAAATTGCATTCATTCGTCAATATATAATAAAAATTATAAGTATCAAAAAGTATTTTAAGTACAATAATTTTTTATTTTACAAATACGGAACTTCCAACCTATATAAGGCTTATATTACTATATTATCGCTTATAACTAAATGTATATTTTTTATTTTATACATTAAATAATTTTATATTTCACATAATTTACAAAATACTATGAGAATTAATTCAATCTATTAGCAATTATTTGATGAAATGAATGAAATACATTGTTGACATTATACGTAATTTTAGATAAAGTAAGTTAACATGAGCATAATTGCTCTTATGAGTCACGACAGCTTGCGTTATTCTGTCACAAAAATCAATTGAAATGTTATATCATCGATTTGAAAAATTAAAAAAATATATGCATTTCTCTTTAATTAATGAAATTCTTACATCATAAGCACTTAATCTAATTGGATAAACTATTTTTTACTGCTAAACTGGATTGCCAAACATGATCTAATCAAAACTAAAATGTATTTATAGGTGCCGGTGAATCAGGAAAATCAACGATCGTTAAACAGATGAAAATAATTCATGAAACAGGATATAGCAAGGAAGAATGCGAGCAATACAAGCCGGTTGTATACAGCAATACGATACAAAGTCTCATGGCAATAATTAAGGCAATGGGTAATCTTAGAATCAATTTTGCAGATCCCAACAAAGCGGTATTTATTATTTTTAATTATTATGCTCGTTTTATTAGTATGATAATTATATCTTTGATTTAAAATATAACCGAATGTTATTTATACAATAAGAAATAACCAAAATATGATATTAAAAATACGTATTTATATTTATATATTATAATCTAAAATTATATATATTATAAATTATATACATAAATAACGAAATCATTGATTATTTGCAGGACTTAGCGAGGCATTTTTTCACATTAGCATCAGCCGCTGAAGAGGGTGAATTAAATAGCGACTTGGTGCATTTAATGAAGAGATTATGGCAGGATGCTGGTGTACAGCGCTGTTTTACACGCAGCCGAGAATATCAACTCAATGATTCTGCAGCTTATTACCTTAACGCTTTAGATCGTATTGCTCAGCCTAATTATATACCTACACAGCAAGACGTTCTTAGGACACGTGTAAAAACTACAGGCATTGTGGAAACACATTTTTCATTCAAAGGACTTCATTTTAAGTAAGTTGAAGAGTAATATTTTGTATCAAACTATTTTTTTATTAATATTCTATATTAAAGAAATATAATAACGAATATGATGTTAAATTATTATCTATACATGTAATAATTATTAAGAACTAAAAAATTAATGGTGATATACATACATAATAGAGTATGTATGTATGATAGTTAATAATGTAATAGATACAAGCGATCATCACCCCAATACACAAGGTGTTTTTGATTTAAAGAATTATATTTCATGATACTATGTTATATAATAATACTTGCAAATGTTTTGTGTTGTACTTTTTTTGTATACTCACAAATGTTTAATCATAAATGATTTATGTTGTGTTTTTAATTTTATAAATTTGTAAAATTTAAATTGTATAATTGAAATAAGATTTTAATTATTTTATAAACTTAATATGAAATTATACAATAATCTGTTAAGTATTTTGAATCATGCTAATAAATACATCTACTAGAATAATAAAAGTGAAATAATTAGTAACAT
>JABFQC010006432.1:0-10780 GCA_022817085.1 Psilanteris sp. ZL-2020 | reverse complement strand
ATGTACAATTTTTTACTATATTATATAGTAATTTTTTCTACATTATTTTTCTTCGTGTATAATATCCAACTATTTACTATATAATATATCAAAAGTAGGATATGCTTGAAAATACTATAAACATTACTATATAATATATTAAACTTTTGAAAGCGTATAATATTATATTCAACTTATGTAGAAAATTTAAATATACGATATAGTAATTTTTATAACATTTTCAAGTATATCCTACTTTTGATATATTATATAGTAAATTGGTAAATATATGTTTTCTCCGTGCATGCTTTTAAAGCACGAAGTGACTTATCTAAGTCACCGGCTGTCTTAATACAATATATAATCATTATATTAAGACACTTGGGCGTCTTAATTATGCCGCTTCGTGTCTTAAATAAGACACGCGTGTTATATGTCTTTTAGCAGCGCGTCTCGATTCCGACTCAAATAACCAACATTCAAATTTCGCGCCCCCGAAATGGGCCGAAAACTTCGCCGATTCGCCACCAGCTACTTGAGTTAATCATTTCGCTTGTTCCGTTACCGAGTTTTGATTTTATTGCCGCGTGTTCTAATTACTTTTTAATTGCCCGCTGCCATACTGACCGACCTTTTGCTACTTCGCTCGTGCGTCGGCGGTTCAAACGGCGTCGTTCCAGACACGCGTCTTATTCGTCCCTAACGTTTTATCCCTCCCAACACTTCAATGCCACCAGACGACGGTACCGTTTCGCGCTACCCTGCCTTTTTCTTCTCACACTATTTCTGTCTCTACTGCTCTGTCTATCTCTTCTACCTATCCGCGTTCGTCTCTCATGAAAGCCTTACACGCAAACGATATGCAAATCTCATTATCACGATCGATCGCAGCGAAACGGCTGTCATCGAGACAATTTTTTCTGTCATTCACCAGTCCATCGTTTTTCATGAGAGAAGCAACCGTTTTTGAGCATTCGTCATTCGCAAGGACACCAAATCATGATTTAACGCGCGCCGCGAAATTGCGATTGCATCCGCCTGCCTGATTTCGAGAGATGGGGAATCGTTCGATCGGGTTGAATTGCAAATCAATTTGGAAGAACAGACCTTAATGAGGTTGCTCGTTCCGACGACATTCAATCGTCCGAGCGGAGCGGTTTTTTGCGAGGAAAAAAAACCTTTACTTTGTTTTTTTTTTGAACGAAATATCACTTCGATCAACCACCGAGATCCGCGAACTATTTCGGTCCACTGATTTGCATCGCTGTCAGCGAACTGATTCCCCCGATACGCGCGGAAAGATCACATCTTATATAGATCAGCGTACTTCCGGCGTTCCGGTAACTCTGACAACTCGCTGATGACTCAGCGAGATTGTTCAAAGAATCGGTTTGTCAAAGAATTGAACCGTCCGTTCGTGCTGCGAAACCCTACCGGGTCAGCAGTCGAACGCCAGAAGCACCGCCGTTTCTATAACGCAAGTTGAAATTCCGCGCGTACGAAATCGCTGCAAACATCTTTTCTTCAACTGCGTTGCCCTTACAACTGTTTGTCTGTATTTTTACTTTGTACATTTCATTGCTCCATTCTGATGTTGTACCACACGAGCGTTGATAATTCTAATCCCTAACGCAATTAAACGAGGCAAGTCCCTCGAGAAATGAAGATCGCATCCTGTCGAATACCGTTGCAATTAAAGTAAGGTAAAAAGAAAAAAAAAAGAAAAAAAAAGCCCGTCCTTTGCGAACGAAGAGAAAAGCAAAGCGAAACCGATTGTCTTGTGTATTAACGCGCGATCGGCGCTACCGATCGTACGTCCAGGTGTCGCTTGAGTACTGTCAGTTTTTGCATCGCAACTGCGGGTTCGTTTTGTTTTTCTACGCAGTTCGACGGGGCGACGGTTGCTTTTCTAAAAAAAGAAAAAAAAGAATGAGAAAAAAAATACAGTCGATCGACAGGTTTCGGACTTTGGCCAAGTTTTGGTTCGTGTTTTTGGGCTTAGACAAAGAGAGCTTGCAGTGAAACATAAAGCAAACCAACGATACCGATTTTGCCGACCAGGCGAGTGTTATTAATCGATCTTTACTTTTTCTTTTGTAGGGGTAGAGCGTCCCAAAAGTAAGTTGAATCTCGATACTGTTGCGCGTTTAATAAATACACGTCTCTTGTTTATCCAGTGACTCTAAAAGCAATTTTTGTCGCCATCTAATAATTCGTTTACATGTTTCAAACGCATTTCCTACTTCGTACCCGCGCAACCCATGACCTGTTTTGTCTATTAATCATCATTAATGATTGTTTTCCGTTCCTTGTGTACATAATTTTGTTCACGCCTCCCTCAGTGTTGGCCATCCAAAACGCTATTCAAGCTCGGCCCTCTCCGGCACTTGTTTAATCTCATACCAAACGAGTTTGTGACCTTTTTGTTTACATTTTTTTTGTCCTGTTTTGTCTACTTTAATAATCAGCTCTTACTTGACTTGATTGTGACACAACTCGCCAAATTTACGACGACTGTTTCTTGCCGCCGCTTTTGCAGGAACCAAACAGGTTGCGAACCTTTCGTCGTCGGTTCGGGGACCAAACCCGAAAAAAAAGCTACCAAGTTGAGGGAAAGAAGCCAACGAAACGGAGCGGAATCAAGCCGAAAGCGTCGTTTTCGCTCGAGACTTTAATGTTTTGTAAACAGACGGCAGAGGACGCCGAAAGTATAATCGTATAAAGTAAACAGAACGGAAATGACCTTGCCGCCGTGACGCTAAACAATCCGTGTGTTTGCATTTTTCGTGACCTTGTTTCTTTTCGACCAAAACAATTACGACCTTGAGTGAAAACGTCATCGCTTACGGCGAACCGACGACGAAATGACGCAAAAAGTTAATTTTTTTCCCCCAAAACGATAATCATTTAAAACATTAAAGAAATGAATAATTTGCGTCTTGGTAAAGAACGATCCAGGTCCGTTATTTGGGTGTTTCGTTGCCATTGGGTCATGGATCTTTGGTCTACGAGTTTCACACGAATCACGTTTATCGATCCTTACAGGTTGTCACAGGTTGAATTAATAGAACGGATATGTTGCGACTTCGACGCGGACAGTGTAAATTAAAAAAACAACGCGCGTTCGCCAATTCGCGATTACACAACGAACGCGCGTTTCACGGATACAATTACCGATCGTCGTGAGAAAACACCCAGATCGTTCGGTGGTGTTAACCGCGCAGGTCGCGAGTTTAAAATTAAAATCAACGACGGTTGCAAAACCCACGCTGACTCGTAAGACCTGAACCGACGACGATTGACCTGATTTGAACCACCTGACTTTTCTTAGGACGAAGATCGGTTTAACAGGACATCCGATTTGACGAAATCGGGCGTCCAGGGAAGGTCCAATTGGGGATCTTAATTTTGGCTTCGTCGTCGGGAAAGAAGACGCGTCAAGTGAAACAACATGACAGTAAATTACTGGGCGGGAGGACGGGGCGGAAAAGTTGCACTTTCTCGACCGCGGGGAGGAAAAG
This sequence comes from Psilanteris sp. ZL-2020, assembly GCA_022817085.1. Classification (NCBI taxonomy): domain Eukaryota; kingdom Metazoa; phylum Arthropoda; class Insecta; order Hymenoptera; family Scelionidae; genus Psilanteris; species Psilanteris sp. ZL-2020. The sequence goes on along the minus strand of JABFQC010006432.1, from coordinate 7,280 downwards.
GACCGGGGCAATGAAGAAAGTAACGCCAATTCGACTGGAACTTTCTTTTCCACTTTAGCGACCACGTTTTGTCATTTACGAGGGCATACTTTCTGATTGATTTACGGATTCTTGTATCAGCCTTTGCCTTCGCACGGCCTCAGCATACAGAGACCACTGTTTTTATGCGGCTTTTCACATTAATATTAATCATAACGATAATAAACGAGTTAATTGACACACAGTAATATAATGTGCTTGCACAACATCACTCTGCCAATCGCCTATTTCTGTTTCTTTTTGCCTGTTTTCTATTTCTGTCCGTCCGCTTGAAAGCGCGCGTGATAGTTTGCCTATGAGTTCAAACAATGCGTATGAAAGACGAAAAAAAAAGAAAAAAAAAAGAGAGAAAAAAGAATAGTAAAGAGTAAAAAAGAAAAAAAGATACGAGATTTTGGGAGAGTGGATAACGAGGAGGAAATTGGTATGGCGGAAGATGTTAGTGCCTTTGAGGCATCTTGAAAGATCTTGGATTCTTCAACCAGACACTAAAGACTTACTTTTGTTTTCGCTCCGGCTTCATACAGGGATTCCGGCGAGGGAGTCGAGTTTATGAAGGTGAGGGATTATTATCTGCATTATTTTGACTTTATTTCACTCGGCGCGCGTAGCTTCGAGAATATTGCGACGATATAAAACGGTTGTCGGTGAATTTAAAGTAGATACTTATTGGAAGCATCGTCGCGGTAGTTTTTTCTTTTTTTTTCTCTGTTTTTGAATTAAACGCAAATTTAAGTACGCGATAGACCGAACGATTTCGAATCGCGCTGATGCGCTTTGATGAACGAAATGTCATTTGTGGATGTAAAAAGTAATAATAAATCGGTGATTGTAGTGAATTTTATTTCGAACGACGTAAAGAATTTTGATCGGCGGAAATAATTGAACAAAGTCGAGTTTAAAGTTACGCGCGTTCCCGTTCGATGGTGATAATAGTTGTATCAAATTCGGCGACGCGCGAACAAGAATGGTTTGGTGAAAGTTTGTGATTTTAATTTCAGAGGCAAGAACAGAAGAGAAGTGATCTCGATGAACAACTTAAAGAATATATCGCGGAATGGCGGAAGCAGAGGGCCAAAGAAGAAGAAGAACTCAAACGACTTAAGGCAAGCCCCAAATTCGATTACTTCAATTTGAACGTTTGCCAATAAAAACATAATTAAGCGGGAGCTTCGGTTTTATGAATTCGTTTGAATAATTGCGGACGAAATTATTTTAACCGATATTGACTTATGCCGGCGCGATCTAACGTTCGTTTCAATTAATGTATATACGGTCTTTACGTCTACCCTTTTGAATAATATTTTACTGTCATTTTGTAATTTAAATTCAGTTTAATTATAATTAAGTATTAATATTTATTCAATTGGTGTTTGATATCACAAGTCGCTCGAGTGCGGCATTAAAAATCATTTCGCTGTTTAAATTAACGAAATAGTAAAGTTTATATCATCGAGGATATCGGCGTTCTTATCTTTAAATTCGAATAAAATAATAATATGTACGTTGAAAACGAAATACAAAAAATCGTCAATCCACTCAGTTTTGAGTTTTATACGTTTAAGTCTATATTTGATTTGGAATAATGTTATTTTATAATTTCTTTAAATAATCGGTTGAGTTGTATTAACAATGTTATATGCCTTCTGAAAATGTGGAAAATTTGACTGTTAAATTTAATTTTATTGAAATGAAATTTATTTAATTCAACGGTATTTTTATTCACTTAAAAATTGAGTTGTAAATACCTTAATAGTTTTTTTTTGAGTGTATCTATTGAAATACATGTACAAAGACTGTATTAAGTTTTAATTATTAAATTTTCAATTTTTCAAAATGGTTTCTAATGCATAGGAAAATGTAGACAAACGAAGTTAATTGGTTCAGTTAATATCATTTAATCAAAAGATGTATTTACAAGTATTACGCGTTTTAAAGAAAATAAAAGCTGATTAAAATAGTCGTATTAAAGATTGAAAGTTAAACGCGAATAAAGCCCAATTAATGTGGATTAATAAACAAAGCTAATAAGTTGATTTTGAAAATACAGAAATAAACATCGATTTAATTTAGTCTTGATAAATTAATTTAAACCGGTTACTTTACGCGCGTTATTCAGACTGAAATGTTATATATATGTAATTACATTTTGTAATTTTGGTTCTTCAGGAAAAGCAAGCTAAGCGCAAAATTACTCGTGCTGATGAAGAAAAGCGATTGGCGCAGAAGAAGAAGGAAGAGGAGGAGCGTCGTCAACGTGAAATCGGTAAAACTTGCTTTTTTACATCGATTCTTTTGCGCGGAAAAAAGTTTAATTAAAAGTTAAATAAGTTTAGTTTAACATTGACAATCAAATTCGAAACTTTCGCATCGTTCGTTTGGTGTTAATAAAAGAAATTTTATCTCTCTTTTGCCATGATTTTGAATCGTTTAAAAAATTGCATCGCAGAATCATTGTCGTGGTTGGTAATTATAACCGTTTTTTTTATCGAATTTTTTTTCTGTGACAAATTTATTTATTTCTATTTCTATGCGAATTTCCAGAATATTTATACATACGACATTGATTAATTTTCACATCTTCGGGGGAATTTGATTTTTCCATAAAGTATTAATTTTAATCGAAGAATCGGATTTTTTACTAACTTATATGTATGCGTCACATGTTGAATTCAATTTGCTTTCGGAGGTTTAATTTCATGCACGTTTCAATGTTTCAGAGGAGAAGAAACAACGGGATATTGAAGAAAAGAGAAGGTAAATTTGAATAATGTGAAAGAAAACCGAACCAAACAATTATTGACTGAAATATGTATTAATTATAACGATTTCCTATAATTAGGCGCCTCGAAGAGTCTGAAAAGAAACGCCAGGCTATGATGCAAGCAATGAAAGATCAAGCAAATAAAAAGGGACCAAACTTCACCATCACCAAGAAAGATTTATCCGTAAGTGTGATTGATCTGAAATTCAGCACTGAAAAACTATTTTATAAAGACTCAATTTTTTGTCAATTGATAATTTCATTCGATCCAAATTTGTTTTCTTTTTGTTTTCTTAATAATTAATCGCCATAAATCTTAAATTACTTAATAAGTAATTTCTACTTTTATTTACACGGTTGAAATGCGGGGTTTAAATTTGTCTCTGATTCCCCCTTTGCATCCTCGTTGCGGTGCACTTTAATTACCGCGTGGTGAACAAGAAAGAAAACTCTGTTGTTGAAAAAAGAAAAATAAAAAAAAATAGAAAGAAAAGAAGAAAACGCTTTGCGGCCGTTAACACTAATTGTTGTGATCTTTGTAGGGAAATCTCTCATCGGCGCAATTGGAACGGAACAAAACAAAAGAACAATTAGAAGAAGAAAAGAAAATATCTTTAAGTATTCGTATCAAACCCTTGGAAATCGACGGATTCAATATAGATAAACTGAGGAACAAAGCAACCGACCTCTGGGAAACCATTGTCAAATTGGAAACAGAAAAGTATGATCTGGAAGAACGTCAAAAGCGTCAAGATTACGACGTAAGTGCACACCCTAAGGACCAGAATTGTTAATTCTTTTCACGATTAAGCGCGCTTCTGATTATAATTAAAACTTAACTATGATTTCAGTTGAAAGAATTGAAGGAGAGACAGAAGCAACAATTGAGGCATAAAGCTCTTAAAAAAGGCCTCGACCCTGAAGCCCTAACTGGAAAGTACCCTGTAAGTAAATGACATCCTTAAAAATCGCCTGAAAAAGTGAAATTCCATCCGTGAAGTTTCAATATCAATTTTAATTTCAATATCAGCTAATTGTGTTTAAATAAATAAAAATAATTGTTCAAGAAGCAAAAGTTATACACTGAGAAAAATCAAACATGAAAAATTACTATTTATAATACGATCTTGGACTTTTAAGCGACAAATCATAAAATTTAGTATTTTTAGCAGAAAAATTTACGATTTTTACGTAGAAATTTACCGCTTTATCTGAAAATGTTACTGCTAAACATAGTAAATTCCACGGTTGTTCGCTAATTTTTCTCAGTGTACATTTTTCAATGGTAATATTAATATTGATATTAATTGTTATTTAATAAACAACTATTGGTATTGACATAAAATTATGATGACATAAAAACATCATTAACGATACGTCGATGCAATTTTTAATGTTTTTTTATTGATTTTAATATTGCAATTTAACGTCTGGAACTTTAAAAAAAAAGAAGGATAACAATGACATTTGTCTCATCAGCAAAAGATTTTGATGAACCCCAACTGTCATTTTCTGATCGCACTCGTCCAAAACTGAATTCCAGTTTGAATCAAGTCCAGTTTGCATTGACTCAATTCGTCATCTTTTTTGCAGCCTAAAATTCAAGTTGCGTCTAAATACGAGCGCAGAGTCGATACAAGGTCCTACGACGACAAGAAGAAACTTTTCGAAGGCGTAAGTATGAAATTGAAACAAAGTAAAGCGTACGAAGTATCGTAGAATATTGAACGCAAAAGCATCGGCGTGCGCGGAAGCGAAGTATCCCGATTGGGATTAAACAATTGCAAATTTGTCTGTTTCACTTTGACAATAAAATTTGTATGCAGCGACGAGCATAGGTGGTCGGGGGCAATCAACGAAACAATAAAGCTGTTATTGGCGAATGCGAACGCTTTTATAGCCGGCGTATAAAAGTTATGCAAAGTTAATGTTTAAATAAATTTAAGGCATTGTTTATTGATCGCGTTTAATTCAATTTATATCCGGGTTCGCAGTTAAAAACGCAGACGGGTGTAAGTTGAAGCGAAATTTTTTACTCCGAACGGCGGCTTTATAACTTTGAACATTCGAAAAAAAAAATCGGACCATAAATTTTACTTTATTAGACGATAAAAGTAGATTGCAAAAGGCCGATAAATTATGATTAGAAGGAGCTCGGAGTCAAGAATGACGAAAAAACAAATCACAAAAATCGTCGCGGTTGACTGTTATATCGGCATTTATTTTCACTCGCGCGCAATTAACTCGTCTTTGTTTTGCAGTTCGGTCGAATCAAATTTACGCGACTTAACGGGGATTAAGATTTTAAGGGCTCGCAAAAAGCATTTAAATAATAATTGTGCGCAATTTGAATATCCATCGGGAGCGCGCTCCGACGAATATTAATGCGATCTGCGCGCGTATTCCAGCCGAATCCAGCGATGAGTTTACACCGACGGCAAATCGTTTGCTTGATTGCATTTCGTCTTACGGGAATCCGCTGCTTTTCATTTTTTATTCTCTCCCTTCACCATCATTAATAGATTCACCGCAATTCGTATAACGGAAGACGCACGGTCGCACCGGCGACTCAAAGAGGAACAACAACAGTAGCGTTGAAAATTTTGTCTCAAAAATATCGTTCGTAACCACCCGAGTTTAAGCCTCCTTTCTAGTTCAAAAAGTGCGGAAATTTCCATTTTCTCACATTTCGATGATAAAAGGAGGGTCAAATTATTGCCATTAAAATCTTTAAACATATCATTTTACCTTCCAATTAATTTTCCCCCCGTCCCTTTTCCTTAATACGTGTATAATTAATTATACTTAAGAATTATATAAGAATATTTATACATTTAATTATATTCCAGAATACAGTATTCAAAGTTAAAACGATATGTTTAAAAGTTTTAGTGAAAATAATTTGCGAAAATGGAAATTCCACACTTTTCAAGGTTGAAAGAAGGTTCCCGCGTAAAAAAATTAGTAAGGCATGTACCGGGTTAAATAGTTCGATAATAACCTTGTTGTTGCCCATGCAGTTCCACACATTATCCATCGTTATGCCATATATATTTCTCAAATTTAATATGGGACCACGTGGGCAATAACATGGCTCGCGCTCATTTGTCAACGATAATAGCCTGATGTATATGCCTTGCCTTACATTTTCCATACTATTTTTTTTACGCAGGTTGAAATTAAAACAAATCTCTGCGTTTTTTCGAGGTGCAAAGGAAGCTTAAAATTTTGACTCGGGCAGGTTAGATGTTTAATGAATTAAGGAACATTTGACAACTTCGTCGTGTGAAATGGTCGCCCGTTTCGCAGCAATTTCATTCAGTTTCTTTCTTTATTCTCTTCATTTAAAACCATCTTCAATTGAAAAGTCCGAAATCGATCCACCGACGAATTTTATTGCCAAATTGTAATTGCGAATTTCTATCGGTGACAATGGTCGGTGAAAAATAATCGAAACTAATTCAGCGAATGCGTCTCGGATTGCAATCGGGTGCTTCGCTTTCTTGAAAGTCAGGGACCGACTGACCCTATCGTTTCGAGCCTAAATGATCGCGAATACTGTGCATTGCTACGCAGGGCTATGACACGCTTTTAGCGGAAATCAACGAGAAACTATGGAAACAGAAAACAGAACAGTTCATGAAACGCACTAAAAGTGAGTCGAGAGGAGTCTCGAGATCCCCTGTTGCTTGTTTGTCAACCCCGACTAGTTTGCCCCCCGCCCCATTTCCGCCGGGACTTTGTCCGCGGGCTGTTAATTTTTTTCGTTTGACCTCTGTGATTTTTGCGTTTTTTCACACCCGTGACTGACAGACTTTGATTGAATGAAAAAACACCCGTTTCGCGTGTAAAAGTGTTTGCCAAATTTGATTGAATCCAAACGTCCCGATTTCAATCGTTCCGATTGCGCCATTCATTAATTGATATTTCACATTGTTCTTAACGCGACTCGATGGTACTTGGCACTGGTTTGTCGCGGTAAAAAAAGTTAATACTCGTCGACGGGTATGTAATTGTAAATTTTGAATTTGACGTAATTTGTAATTGTAATAGCGTGGGACGACGCGTGCTTCGGAACGAAAATCCGAACATCGCGATGGTTATCAATTTGAGTAATCAATGCACTTTTATTGCTCGTTGGAATGTAATTACTTTCGTTTGAGAACGCGATTGTTTGTCCCCCGCGAAGCATTGCCAAGTTCGCGCGTATTTTGATTTAAACGGAATATTTGAACTTAATTTATACCTGACACATCAGTCGATAAAAAACAAAATCTCTCACCCCGACGAAATGAGTGACATTTATAGGCTCTAAAATTGATGACAACCTTCCTGGACATACGTGGGAGTTTGACGTCAAAAGTTCCTATTGGGAAGGACACTTTGTGTGAAAATCCTTGCATGCTATGTTTTGCGTTAATGTTTCAGGGTTTGACAGAACTGCATAAGGAAATTGTAGAAAAACAATGGACTGAGC
>JABFQC010006431.1:0-10783 GCA_022817085.1 Psilanteris sp. ZL-2020 | reverse complement strand
AAACTTAGTTTTTGTTTAGTTACTTGAACATTTATTTGAGTAGCAATAGGTGCATAAAAAATACCCGTAGTATTTTTGAATGCAGGAGACCAATACTTGAAATAGTAAACGTGTTAACCCCCCCCCCCCCTCCCCCCCAAATACTTTTTCTGGCCTTCGCCTCTGACCCGCTAAATCAACGCTTTAAATTCATTGAATGAATTCTTGTTTTTGCTTTTAATCTTGCCTTGAAAATCGCCGGTATCGGCTACTACCACAGTATGCTCTTTTAGCTGGTCCAAACAGGACGCTGATTTTGATTTCTTGCATTGAGGTTCACTCATTTTAAAATTCTGATTTCGAATACTAAAACCGTTTTAATCCACAACAATCGTAATTGTAACTGATCTGCCCAGCACCAATCCACCGCACCATACCATACCATCCGTATACGTCAGTACTCCTTCCTTCGAATCTAATATACATTTCACTACTACCAACGCTTAAAAATCAAATAGTACAAGTCTTGTTTCGTAATGATCGTAATGATAATCGTTTTTTTTGTATGAATAGAAAGAATTCTAAATACGCTATTAGTTCGAGCATATTTATTCTTTTTAATATTTATAACTGTTATAATAATCATAAAATGTTCACTTTAATATATTGTATATAATATCTTTATTATAATATAAAATGATATTAACATATTTCGCAATTCCAAAAATTAATAATTCACGCACACGCTACAATTAATTTTCAATATATAAACTTTACAAACAAGTCCTATTGGTAGTTGTCAATTGACAAGTGTTCTTTTAAGAAATAAAATTGCGTAATTTTAATGACATTTAAAAAGAATAAATATATATGAATTAATTTTAATAATTTTATTTAAATGATATAAAATTCTATCGAAATGTTGAGAGCTATTCTTTTTAAATACACATTTTCATTTTAGAATATAATAATTGTACATATATATATACTATTAAAAGATCGAAGAATGTATATCTGCAATTGAATGGTGTTTTTTTTTATTATAATTAAAAATTATATAAATGCAAATAATTTATTATTACATATGAAACTTACACCACACTCTAATTCCTAAATGTATTTTAAATGTAATTGAAACAACAAATATTATATGAAATATATTGGAGCATATATATATATTTTATGTAAATATTATATACATTTATTATAATTAGTATTTTCTGCAAAAATAAAAATGTTAAATTTTTACATATATTTAATTATTATATGTATGGTTTCAAATAATGTTATATACAATAAATTATTCATATATTTTATTATTTACAAGTTCTTTTTTTTTACAGATTTCATCTTTTTAAAGTATCAGTGCTGTTACAAATAACATAAAATTCATTATAAATTGTATAGAAATTAAGATACATTAATCTCTTTGTTATAATACTTATAAAAGCGTAATACACATTTAATAAATGCAATTTCTGATAAATACTATCATTGTTATTAAAAATATGATTTGATTTTTATCACATTAAGCAATGATCAATTACAAATTTTTGCTGTGTACTGAAATTGTATAAATATTGGTTAAATTCATAACAAGTATATTAACTATACAATAAAACTTTGAAATTAATCATTGCTTTATCATTTTTAGTAAAACATTATTAACGCAATAAGTACGTTATATAAATGTACGATATTAATACATATTCAATATAATATATACAAAAATCCTTAGGCTTTTGATTATTAGAGGATGTTATTTTCTATTCAAATCTGTCAATTATAATTCTATAATTTTGCAAAGAATTTGTTATGATGCTAAAATATAAAAGAAATGTTTTCTCTGATATCATAAGTTATATACAAAAAGCTTCTTAAAAATAAGAGTTATGTCGTATAATTACTTATGTAAAGGTTTCATATTTTTAATATAAAAAACTGATTTGTTTAAATATGTAGTTATTACTATGATTAAAATTTCTCTCGTGGAGATGAATTCCAGAAAACATATGATAAATTTTAAACATATGTGTGAAAATATCTAAAAAGTCATAAATTTAAATTAAATTAAAGTTTTTTAATTACGTGAATTTTCGCATTAAAAATTGTTTGCAGGATTTACATACAATATCTATTAAATAGTAAAAAGATCAGTAATGAAACTTTTAATTAAATAATTTAAAAGTTTCAAATTGTTTTATATCTTATTCTAAAATATAAACACTCTTTCATTCATTCATAAAAAATTGTATTTTTTTTAAATTCTATATATATTGCTATATTTTTTTACAATTCTCCTGTGTATTAACATTTGTTATATAAAATTATTTTATATACTGGAACATTTGTTTATATTTTACTGACTATATGCATTTAATATAGTTATCTTACACAACTTATTTGTAATCAATTAAATAAAGATACATAATATATTATACTGATTAATATAAATATGCACTAATATAAAAATACTGTAAATAGATAACGTAAGTCTGCCTGTATATTATTTATATTGCAATTAATGTATGTATATTATTTATTATAGAAATATATAAATTTCAAATAGATAGTTCATTTTAAATATTTTATTATTAGTATTATAATAGATATTAATAAAAGGTTTTATAAATATAATAAATAAATCGTATAAAATTGAAATAAATAGATAAAGTTTACGATTCAAGTATTTTGGTTCATCATTCTTTCATTTTGGATAGAAATTTAATTTTTATATATAATTTCCATCTTCGTTTTAATAAGAAAATTAAACTAAAACATTATAAATATGTAATTTACTGAATAAATTGAATGGATTTTCAGAAGTTAACAATTAAAAAAGAACTAACATTTTGTACATCTATAGTTATCTCTAGAAGAAAATTAAAAAATATTAATTATTATTAATATAATAACAATTAAAGAGATCAATGCATAATAAATGAAATGAAAATATATATAATTATAATTTTTCCACACAAAAAATATTTTAAAACAACCAATGTAGACATTACAAAATAAAATAAATTGATACAATGTACAAAATAAAATGGAATCTTAAATTTACAATATTACTTTTACTAATATATATCTTAAAAAGATAGTATATTAACTGTTACAGCAATAGAGTGAAATTAAATAATATTTGTATACATTAAACATTGAATGCAATATTAATATTAATAATAAGATATATCGTATATTAATGAGATTTGATATAAGATCTGAAGTTTGTTTGTAATACTTAATTATGTTTATCCTCCTTCCTTAAAAAGATTTTTTGCACAAATTTAAATAATTAGAAATAATTATTAATTTAATTAATTTATTTGTTTAAATGTCAAAAGCAGTAACTAAAATATTTAATTTTAATTAATGCATCCAAAAGATAATTTTAGGATTAAACTTATATAATATTAAATATAATTTGTTAAAAATAATATTTAAATTATAATAACTTTATGTTGTTAACACATTTAGTACTATTAAATTTGTTTAAGATTTGATAAGGTTTATAATTAGTATCTGTAAAATGCAATCTACAATTTTTACATGTATCTCAATTTAAACCAATATTTTATCCCCTTACTAAAATTTATATAATATCGATTTTATTATAAAATTAAAAATGGTGAAAAATAAAAATTAGCATCATAAAGTACACTAACACATATACATTGTCTCACTCTATCTCACTTATATTCTTATTCATAATATTTCTTACTCTGCTTCTCTAAATAAACAAGAATTAACTAAAATTACCAAAAAAGTCAGATTTTTTGTGACATTGTATGTTTCGTAACTGATCCAGTATTTGGCTGGTAACTATACATGAAAATAGAACATATAACTAATCCAGCGCCTAAAGCAAATTGAAGTGATATTTGAAAATCAAATAGATAAATAGATGCTACGCAAGATATTATTATTGCAAGTGATGTTGCAAAACCTTTCAAAATATTGTCAGCGTGTTTAACTACCATAGCAACTAATAAACCACCGCAAGCTTGTAAGACTACAAGGTAATCAACAAACCAGTCGTATCCAAAAAAGAAGCCATGTTCTCGGATAACAGCACCATCATTCATAAAACACATAAAAAGACCGAAAGGTATGGATAAAAAGCTCAGTTGAACGTTTCGCATCCATATAGACACATCAGAGCCTTTTAAAATTTTTTCAAAATATATACCAGCAAAACCAGACAAGAAACAAGCAATCAGCGCAGCAGCAAATCCAAAAAATCGATTTTGTTCTATGCCAGAAGCAAGTTTTTGAGGTCCTGAATTTGCAAGTTGAACTAAAACTACGCCTATAAGGAGAAGGAACAAGGCACCCCATTGAATCCTGAGTAACACTTTGCGAAGAATAGCAACCGCAAAGAAGGCAGTTGTCAATATTTTAAGCTGATAAGTCACCTAAAAAATTCAAATTATTTAAGATTAATAATGATTAAACAATGCTATTACTTATGAATAAATATTAATTAACGAAAGTGAATTAATTATACGAGTACATCAATGTTTTAAATATATTTCCAACTTACACATAATCTATATATATATATATATATAAAAAACAAAAAAGAAAAAAAAGAAAAATGTCAACAACTTATTAAAAATTACATTTTATGGAAAGTAATCTTTCATTAACAACACCTTAAGTGCTAAATATAAAAACATTTTAAATACTAGTGATATAATAATACTAATCACAACACAGCATTCAACATCGTATATAATTATTTTAAATGATTCATCATCATTTAATAAATGATTGGACTGATAATCATTACATCAATCTTTAATTCATTTGTTAATTAATAATTAGTCAATGGAGTATAAATATAGTTAATAACTATTTATTATTTATTATATTATTATAATAATTAATATTGTTTGTTTTTTCAAATATTTAACATTTTTCTATGTTAATATTAACAATAATAACTATATTAAAGTGCTCATCAAATTTACATATGTATATAGTAATAATAGTTAATTTTCTGGTATAATTATCAATTGTTATGATTGATTATATACATATATATTTTATATATATATTTAGATTTACTTAGTAATGTTTTTAGTATTTATTATTTAAATAACAATTCATTCATATTCTAAATATTAACATTAGTAAAAATAATATAAAACACTTACTTGATAAGTTGCTGCATCCAAATTTGATGCTGATATGTATAATAAGTTATTTTGCATAATATATACTAAAGATGGAACGCATACTTTTAACGTATCTAAAGGTTGTTTAACTATTGTAGCATCTATACTTCTTATAAATGGTTTTAAGCCTCCTTCTGTGATATATACAACAAATAGGCACGTTAATAATTTGACCAATTCTGACATCACAACAGCTGAAATAATCAAATTTAATAATTAGCATAACTGTATCATGTTATATAGAAATAAGTGAAATTATTTCACAAAATTAAGTTTTTCAGTTTTAATTTATGACTCCAACATGAATGATTTTTTTTTATTCTTCCTATTTAAAAATAACATAATGTTTTGAAAATAGTTATTTGAAACATATATACCAGTCGATGAGAGAAACATGTCCCCGGATCTGGTCCTTGAATATCGCATACTAAGTCCAACCAATGCATTTTGTAGTGTAAGTGTAACCAAACTAACATATTTAAGTACATTTGCATTATCTAAAAGAAATTTCATATTAGATCCAATACGGTTATTTAAATATATAATTTTTAAATGTAAAAAAATTATAAGTGTAAAAATGTATACTTCTTTTGTGTTTATATATATTTTGAAAATACATTATTAAAAAATAAAGATAATAGTTAAAAATTGTAGTCAATAAATATATTTTAAAAAGGAAAATGAAAGCAAACAAAAATTTAAAAAATGTACACTGATTTTTATTTGTATATAACAATACTCACATTGCATTGGTTTCGACATATTTTAAATAAACTTTGTGGCTTATTTAAATAAAATAGATATCAACAGTAGAAATTTGTAGGAATAATTGACCTGAAAATAAAATTTCAACTTTAGAAGTTTATAACAAGGTAATTTTGATTATAAAAATAATTGCAGTACTAAGCAAATAATTAGAAAGCTTGTAAATATTTGTTTAAATTTGACTATAGCGAATAATAATACTTGCAAAATAGTTAAAAATTTAATTTTTTAAATTTTGATAGTCCAGAATAAGCAATTATATGAAATACCGCATGATAGCAGTAGACGAAGTGTTAAGAAGAGAATGCAACGATGACACGTATCAGTATCACACGTATCCAGTGCGAAGATAACCTAAATGACAACACTTTAAACAGTATGGATGTTACAGCACTGTGCCGACTGTGCGTGAGCGTGAGTACTGAGCAGCGATCTGACCGAGCACGGGCACTGACCGACTGACGAACTAACGTAATAACGTTTTGAGTTTTGACTGTTGACGTTTTGATTTGAGATTCTTACGTTCTAACTTATGAGTTCTGGGACACGATAGAATAACATAGAACTCTTTCCAAACATTATTTCGATTATATGCTTCTTAAGGCGCTCTCGTGTGGTACATACAGGAAACTTAATATTAGATATTTATTTAATATATTTATTATGTATAATAATATAAAAAATATTTTAATTTTAAAATAATACGTAATCGGTTAGAAAAGCAAAGTATTGCAGAAGTCGAAGCAAAGTAAACACTGTAATTTTTAAAGTATAAGTATATTTGTGTATAACATGTTTATATATACATATTAAATCACCCGCATAAAATATATTATTTAAAGTAAAGTCTGTATTTTGGTAATTAATAGAATTGAATATATAGAATGAGTTCATTTACACACATTCATTCATTGATCTCAAAAAACAGTATATCAACATAATTATTCCATCATCAAATCAGCAAATTTTAAATAACTAAATAAAAATTAAATAAATAAATAAATAATTACTCGAACACAATATAAATAAACATAAATTTTAATTAAATTATTAATCATACAATAAGATATATATACACTGTAATTCATTTTTATTCAAATTTTTCTTTAATATATTTACACGTTTGTAAAATAAATATAAAATACTCAAATATATAAGACTTTATAAAATCAACTACATATCCCACAATAAAAACTGCTACCTGATTTTTATAATTTTTACAATTTTATTAAATTGGACCGTATATGTATATATTAAATGTTTTGTTAATTAAAGTATCTTTCATTATTTTGCTTTTCACTATTATTTGATAAAATTTGTTTTATTTAATTTTTATTTTAATTAAAGCATTTTTAGTAACTTTTTATTTCGAAAATAATGAAATGCGTTTGATTATTATATATATATTTATGTAATATCAAGATTTAAAATAAAAAGAATTTAAAGTACTTTTATTGCTATCTATAGGTCTTCATTAAATTGACGCATATTTATACCTATAAAAAATCCATTATTCTTGTATATGCAATTTAAATCAATATTATTAATATGAAAATGAATAATAAAATGATCAATAAAAGAATACGAACGTTAAAGTTTATGTATAATTTTTTAGTTTTATTTAAGAATTTCATACGAAAGTAATAATCATTTATATAAATTATTTACAATAATTATTAATATATTATTTCTTTATAAATATTGTTAAAAAATATTAAACTATAAATTAGTATCTAAATTTGTTAAATAAAGTATTAATAGTTCAAGGATATTCAGCTTGTTTCATATATAACTTTGGATTATATATGATGCAATTTTTTATTACCTATATATAAAATAACAATTAACATTAAAAAATAAAATTAAATTAAAGACATTTTCTAATAAAGATTTTTTTAGTTACAATATATTACAAATTAATCATTGTATTTTTATCGAAAGTTCTAGTTAAATTAATTATGAAATCGACGTTTATCTATTATTTGTATCCGGTTTTAGAAAGCATTTCCTTCTTAAAATCATGATAAGATATGATTGAAATATCTTGAAATGTATATAAAAAACGCAAAAAGATAAACTTGAAATGCATATACTTTGTTGTATAACATAAACTATATGCATGTATATATATATATATTAAGACTTAAATATTATTTAAATGTTAAAAATTGTATTTGAAAATTTCATATAATTATTATACGATAAATATGAATAATTTACTCTTTTATATTGTATGTACGTATTATATATACGAAACAAAGATAAGTAATTGCATTATTTATTTACATGATTAAATTGTAAATATAACATGTTTATATAATGTTCGAATTAGCATAAGTAAAATATAACGCCGTCGAGAGATAAATATTTGATGGCTAATTTTTTATTCTTATTATATATTATACTATACAATAGTATATTATACTATTCCTAAAGTGAGATATAGTTAAATTTTAACATTTTAGATGAAAAACTTACCATATGACATTATAAATTGTCAATCGGGATTTATTCGAAAGTTACACTGTAACTTCCTTATAACGAAATATTTAAATATAAAAATACGCAAAAAGTTATATTATATGAAGAAAAATATAATTGAAATTTTACTATAAAATGAACGTAACTGCGGTCTTGTAGGAAACAAACTTTAAATTTGTCTTACAAATTATGGCAAAAATGTAGTATAAACAAGATAGACAGGAATTATATATTTAATGCTACCTTATTTTACCATATATATATAAGTAATCAGATTTTCATTAACAAATTTATAGTTAATTCACTAAGGTTAATCATAAATAAATTAAATTCACATTTATCAGCTAGTTCACATCAGCGTTTAAATGGATTATTATTGCTATATTTATAACATTATATTTTTTAACAATAAAAGTAATATTTTATAGTAAAATTTAAATTATATTTTTCTCTGTATACAAATTACTACCTCATTTTGGCATTCCAGAACGTCGAATTAATTTCGGTAATATTGATATATCGTTAGAATGCTAGAGATGTACGGTTTTTAATTGGATGTTATTGGATTAAACCAATTATGAAACTTGAAATTTAATTGAACATTAGCTATTTATATAGTTAACCGAGAATCGATACCTTATTGGATCTTATTGGAATTTAACCTCAATGTACAATTAAATTTCAAGTTTCATAATTGGTTTAATCCAATAAAATCCAATTAAAAACCAGAGTATAAAACCGTAACGATAATATCCAATATAAATTTTGCTAAATTAGTATTTTCCAACAATTTTCAATATATTAAAGTACAAAACCAGTAATTGACAATGTGTTAATATATTGACAATGTGTGACAATACATTTAATTATAATAACATTTTATGCCAGTTTAATTTTAAATATTAATATATTATATATATATGTGTTAATTATTATGTACAAAAAATGTATATATGGAATGTATATTTATAATATAAAAATATCAAACTATCTTTATTGTAGTAAAAAAATAGCAACAGTATAAAATACATATCTCCATATTGTCGTCTGCGTGTGAGTATTCCCGTCTTTTGGGAATATCCTCAAATTAATGATTGACAAATAACCGTATAATATTTAATGTTTGATTATATTATATTAACATTAAATGCTCGTTTATTTAGAATTAAAATATTTAAAAAATAATATTTATAATGATGTGAAGTATATATTTTATATATAATACGTGTAATTATGTTATTAAGCGTTATTCTTAAAATAAATACTTCATCCTTAATATAATAACATAATCATATAATAGATACTTTTAAATAAATTAAAGTGCACCGTTCCGCTTGTCATTGTGGAAATTCTTTGCTGTTTAATATATAGTCGCATTAGGCAAGCGGTTTCAAGCTTACTATCTAAAAATGAATGAGTTAAATTTCACTTATTGTCATTGGACTTTAAAAAAGTAAATATTCACTCACAATAAGTAAAATTTAACTTATTCATTTTTAGAGAGTAGACTCACTCTTAGCCCGGGAGTAGGCGCGTAGTTTTCGAGTCTATTTGTTTATATTGTTTATGTAATATAAAATAGTAATTTTGAGGTCTAGAAAATGAAATGAATTTCCAGGACGTTTTCACAATAGTAATTGTAGAAAAATATTGATAATATATTTTGCGAAAAATAACGCACAACCCTATGAGCGAATAATATTGTTTAATATTCGTAGAATGTTCTAGGATTATTATAATGTACCTAGAATATTCTATGCATATTAAATAATTTATTTATTTATTTATTTATGTATTTAACAGAAATTAACGGGAAATTCCCTTTGGTAGTACAGAAATAAAATAAAATAAAAACAGTAGAAACCGTGGTATTATAAATCAGGTGATTAGTACACCAATTTGAGACAAAAACTTGATCAATGAGCATTCAAAAATGTTTGGGTTCCGCAATGTCAGATTAGCCTGACGGAGTAGACGTTCTAAAGAGTCGCAGAATAACACATTAGATAAATAGTTTGTAGTGGTAAAAATTGTAGGTTTACGTAACGGTAAGTAATACTGCTGAAAATTGAGATAAGGAGAGGGAAGGGAAAATTGTGCTTAATTATTTTGTATAAAAATATAAAATCTGCAAGTAAGCGTCTTGACTGTAAGGTCATGAGGTTACAAGATTCCAGAGCGGGGGAAAGGTCATGATCGACGCGTTCAATTACTAAACCGCTTTTTCGCGCATAATTTCTCAAGAATCCTCCATAATTTCGTTGAATCCTCTCAATAGCCGATATTTTGTTCTCGTAGTGTGGAGACCAGACTACGGAGGCGTATTCTCATATATGTCTAACCAAGGATGAGTACAAAATTTTATAGGTTAAGGG
>JABFQC010006430.1:0-10783 GCA_022817085.1 Psilanteris sp. ZL-2020 | reverse complement strand
AATTATATTAATGTGCCAATTATATTTCGTCTTACTAAATGCAATTTCATTTAAAGTTTCTGTAGAAATTATAAAAGTACACGGAGAAAAATATTATTGAAATTTTACTATAAAATAAACGAAACTAACCCTGGATGAAATAAACTTCCAATTTATGTCGCAAATTATGGTAAAAATTTAACATAAACAAGAAAGAAAATACTACATATGTTACTATTTTACCATAATTTATTAGACAAATTTGAAATTTGTTTCATCCATGGCCAGTTTCGTTTATTTTATAGTAAAATTTAAGTTATATTTTTCTTCGTATAACTTATATATTGAATATTATTATCATTATTGCTTTTATAAATAAAACAAATCATTTGAAACAAAATCAAATTGGCCTTTACTTGGATGTTTTTTTCTTAATAGTAATTAACAATCTATTTTTCGATTTCCATATTTTAGAATCCTTATTTAAAAGGAAAAATATTTTGCAAGCATTAATTCCAATAAAAAAATCAGTTTTAATGCAATGCTACAAAATATACTGAAAACTATGTTTTTAAAACAAAATTTTAATACCCACTTTTTTGCATTTTATACATGTAATACGTTAATGTAATACGGCTTTAAAAATTAAAATAGTAAATTAAATTTTAAAATTATTGTTTATTAATTAATTTATTTATATATATTATAATAATCATATTATTTATATATTTTACGATATTTGTTAAAAAATATAATTTATCATTAATAAAGGTAAACATATGAATCTGATTTTCCTGTATCTTTTTAACTATGCCGTAAAAGTAAAATTTTCTATTGACAAATACGAATATAAACTTATTTTCTTTGATTTATTTATTACCTCGACGGTTATAAAGTACGTTAACACAATACTTTAAAACTTTGGTTAAACATACCTAGAAACAATTTAATTTATTTTCTGAAATTAAGAAATTGACCATTTTTATCTTGATTGGGTTTTTTGTTTTCACTTAATCTTAATGCCTGATAAACCATTGAAGTTTTTTTTAAACATCGGTATTTTAAAGACTTAAGAATAAAAGAAGATTATTGAAAGGTTTTTAATCTGCCACGAATATTTTCAAGTATTTAACATTTTGAAAACATACAGCTTTATTATGATCAAAAACAAGAAATCAAATAAAGTAAAAAAGTAAGAAAGTGAAATCTTTATAGTACTATTTACCGAACAAACAGAATTTTATAAAAATGCACAAAATGTTTCTGTTTGTATTTACAAACACTTGCAAATTTAAAAAAATAAATTAACTTAATATAATAAATATATATATATATATATATATAGCTTTGTAATAAAAAATTCACCAATTGTAGATTTGCATAATTATATCCAAAATAACAAGCTGTATAAAACTCTGAATCATAAAGCAATCAATACTTGTTTTATTTATTTATTTATTTATTTATATTTGTTACACGGACATAACACGTCCATTACATAACAATCGTTATGTTTGTCCATTTTTATTAACAATCGAAAAAAAGGATGCATTTAGAAAAAAAGAAATAAACTATATGGTTCAAATGTTAATACTTCCTATTCATATGTAATTAATAATTTGCGTTTGTAACAGTGTATAGTCATATTTTACTTGATTGAAAACTTCATTAAATATATTGAAATATTTAGCAAAATTAAAATTTTGTTAATCAATAAAAAAATTTTTAATTAATAATATTTAAAATAAATTAATACGTTTTGTAATAATTTATTAATACGTTCATCTAAATTTAAGAAAATATCAAATTTGATTAATATAAGGAGACTTTTTATAAAATCAATATTATTTAATAATATAAGATGTTGTAAAATGTAAAATTTTAACTTTTTGCGTTGTTTATTTTGCTCTTTTTTATTTTTTTTTTTTTTTTATAATAATGACAAGTATTTTAAATAGAATATGCTATTCTTTCAAAACTTCTAATCAATTACTCGAAAGTAGTCGATATGCAAATGATACTTAACAAACTTTCTTGGTTTTTCAATGATGATGTTAAACTTTTATTAAATTTAAACCATTAGCGTAACATGATTTGCTGGCTTTACGTATATACAAATAATTAATGTATATTTTGCTCTAAGTAAGAAAGTTATGTATATTTTATCAATGAAAACGTATCCTCAACCCAGTTTTTTTATTTAATATCTACTTATATTTTGCAACGTAGTACTACTACGTCAAAGTCAAACAATTATTTGTTTGATATTTTAAATATTATATGTATCCTGATTGAGGTATTTACGCGTACACATACGCGGCAGTTTCTAGCATATTTACGAACAAAGATTTCCTTTTTTAAAATTTAGGCTGGAAATCAATAACAATTTGGAGCCGAGCAGATTGTTTAATATGAGTAACAAATATAATTTGTAATAAAATTTACAACAAAATAATAATCATAAAAACATGATATTCCAGTTATTTGTATTAAAACATTAAAATACTTTAAACTTATGTATTGAATTATTAGAAAACAAACAAATTGGTAATACATAAAATATGCATATTTATTAATATTAATAAATATATAAATATAATTAACGTGGTTTTTATATAACATTTTCAATGAATCATTTTTCTGAATTACGTTATTTATTTAGACATTTTTATTAATATTTTTGATATGATAGGGATTAATATAACCTAATTTACAATATTTTATTACTTTAAAATGGAAATTATTTATATAATAATTATGTATATTTGCATACACTATAATACTGTCATATGAAAGTATTTTTAATTATCTGCATAACTATATGACATAATCTAAATAATTTGTTACTGAAATATAAAAATTTTATTTTATGCAAAAAAATTCTTTGATATGAATAGTTAATCATCATTTATTAAAATCCTAAAATTACTCTTATTTTAGTTTATCTCAATACACTAAAATTTTTAAAAATTAATTTATTTATTTTATTAAGACAGCTTAAAAGTTTTATGTCTATATATATTAAATATATTAATCATGTTATACGTTTATAGTATTATATATAATACAATTTATTTTAACAATTTTATAATATATCGTCAAATTATTATAAGAATAATAATACAAAATATTCAAAGTACTATTAGTATTCTTGTAATTTAATAATTTATCAAAATATTTTAATAAATTGTATTTGTATGTATTGTATTACACTAAAATTATTTGGTTTAAAGCATGCATATATAAAATTGTTTAAATGATTATTTGACTGGTTTCTGTTATAATTAGCAAGCGTGTTATTTTTAAGACATAACAAAGAGAATACTTACAGTAAATTTTTTAATTATGTTATGCAATGAATAGTATATACAATTTTTAATATGAATAAGAACATGTATTTTTTACATTAATATTTATTATAATATAATATATTCACGGAAGCATAAGCTTTTGATAATATTTATTTAAAAATGTATATTAACAGACTTCTTTTAATTACAATATAAAATTTTTTACAAATATTTTCACAACCAATTTTATTCAATGTATGTTCAAAAAATTAATGTAGAAAAGGAATATTTTTAAAAATTGAATAATCATATAAAATATTATTTATAAACTATATATATATATATAATTTATTGACAATAATAATTACTTTTTGTAATTTATGATTAAATATTTATGAGTATAAGGAAAATCAACATAAAACCACTTTTTAATGTAACGAGTTAATTTAAAATTTATAAACAAAATATCATTTATGAATAGTATATTTAAATATTTTTATTCAGTATATTTTTTGAAATCTATATAAATGAAGTTGATTGACATTTCTTTATAATCACATATTATATAGACTACTAGAAAATATAAAATATATAAACAAATTAATATAAAAAATTTTAAATTTACATTTAAATAACGCTTATTATCTGCTCAGCTCATACTACATTATATAAAATAAATTGGATTTATTTCACAAATTTTGTAATAAATTTCTTAATTGAGGTAATTGTGTTTACAATTATACGTATTAATATATAAAAAAAGTTAGACTGTGTCTATTATCACCTTAAAGCACGAAGTGCGAAAGTTCGAAGCGCGAGTATTTTGAGCAACTGACTTAACCTATTATTTATTAAAAAAAATAATTTATATAAAAGTGTAGCATAATAATACGAAGGTTTTATATATCTTTGTATATAAAGAGACTTTGGACAATAAATTTATTAATTTTTAAATAATAAAACAATTATTTATTTTTTAGTAATTTAATTTTATTATATATAATACAAACATATAAAAATAATTTATATAAACAAAATATGTATAAAAATATACTACATAATTAATGTAATAATTAACTTACTAAATTATTCTTTATTTTGCATTTATCGCAAAACCATTCTTTATTTTTCGGTTTTCTTTTTATTTCAACACAATTAAAATCATTGCAGATTAAACAACAATCATAACAGATAGATGTATGTCTTAAATGATTATTATTGATATGCTATTCCACAAATAAAATTGATATGTGTTCTTTTCTTTTCAATTAATTCACATAAAAATTTAAAGGCGGAATGCTGAAAATAATGTTGTATTAAATTGATATTCACTAATTCATTAATTGAAACTATCTTTAATGTACAAATTAATTATATCATATATACTTATTTTATGATTGTATCTTAAACTTATCCAAAGAAGATATATTTAATAAGATGAAAATATATTCAAATAATATGTATACATTGATAGCTTATCCAGCAGATGGACATATATTTCTCAAGCAATAAAATATCACAAATAAGGCTATCTTCTAATATAAAATTACCAATCCTAATTATAATAGAAGGAAGACCAAGAGGGGCATTAGTTACTGAAAAATGAAAAATTAATAAAAATAAAATAAAATAATTAAAAGTAAATTAATTAATTGTCCAATGTCACATTAGTATATAAAACCTTTGTACTATTCTGCTACATTTTTATATAAATTATATCAGTTACTCAGAATACACGCGTTTCGCAATTTAAGGGGAAAATAAACACTTCCAAAGTTAAAATAGAAAAAAATAAATGGCAATATTATTTTTTCATAAAAGTATAATATTTTGTTCAAATTATATGTGAATAAACATATATTTTAAAAGATTGTTATTTATTAAATATCATTAAGTATAAAATTATCTTTAGAATTTAATATATTTTACGCAAATATAAACACAGTTTATCTGTTACCTCACAATTTGTTTAAAGTAGTTAACATCGCTCAAATAAGTTGCAGCGTTGAACTTTCATAAATAATACAAATAATTTTTAAATAACAATATATTACAATTTAAATTGAAAAATATTACTAAACTTATATAAAATAATTATTTATTATTATTTAATATTAACCAAAATATATTTTTTCTGTAGTTTTTAACGCTGCATTTGTTGTTTTTTTTTCTTAATAAAATATCAAAACATTCAATAATTAGTCAATGAAATCTATTCATAAAAAATAAACTAATGGAAAGTTAAAATCGTTTTATATAAAATTATTATGATTTATCAGGACTGCAGCATTTGGAGCAATCAAAACAACTGGTATGCTATCTTTTCGACCAAGATGAACGAGCACTATTGGAGAAACCATCGTCTGATCCTTGATGTTGTAACATTGATACTGTCTCTTGCAAACTTTTTTTTTCCTTCATTAAAGCTGCAATATTTTCTTTTGCTGTATTTAAACACGATTTGAGTAAATCCGTTTCCTCTTTTGCTTTTCGTAAAACTAGATTTTCTTCTGAAAGACGTTCCAACATTGCCAAGCGACGTTTTAATTCATCGTTATCCAATTTCATCTGTTTACTTGATTGTCGTAATGCATTAATCTCCATGTCGCGTTCTGCATTGCGTGATATTTGCATCTCATTTGCATTGACATTAGATGAGGTTACTAAAAACATTTTAATACTGATATAATATACAGAAAATAATTTATTTTAAATAAAAAAAATTAGTTAGTAACAAATAAACTAATTATGGTTCATTTGAATCAAAACAATGTAATTTAAAACACTGGATTTTGAATAAAATTATATGAAATGTTTGTTTAATAATTAGATATTTATAATTAATAGAAATATTCAATATATAATATTAATATTAATGAAAAACGTTTTATTAATTTAAGACCTTACTAAAATATTGTGATTACTCTTACGTATAATACAATAAAACAAATTTATTATTACATATAATAAAAAATATACATTAAATCTATAAAAATAAAATATTTATTTACAATAGGTAATTCGTTTTCGGAATTAATTACGTTTGTTTAGAAATCATTTATTTTAAATTAAAATTATTAATTATTACATTAATTTAACATTAATATATATCAAAATGTTTGTATACATTTAAAAAAATATTACACAATATTATAATTTATAGTGATATCAAAATATTATTATTTATTTTCGTCCAACAAAATAATATGATACTGAAATAAATAAACTACATTAAAAAGATATAAAAATTTTTTTTCCACAATAACTTTCTATTACTTTGCTTTGAGTCATTGTTTAAATTTCAAGGAACTGTTATTTAATTCAATTTCGTATCCATGCATTGTAAATTTTATTAAAATCGAGCACTGAATAAGCAGCTGCTACTAACTACAGGGAATTCTACTTGTGTTATACCCAATGCTCACATTCGAAAGGCCTTCTGGGTGCACGGAACAAGTATGCGATATGTAATACAAAGTCAACATTAAATGAAAAATAGTCTGCCACTTGCACATGACAAATGATTATTTACATGAAACACGACGCTTTAGGCTAACTGACAATTTATACACAAAAAATAACGTCTCAAACCCATTTACAATCAACAAACCGAAACATTTTTATAGTAATCTACTAAAATTTACAATTGTTATTTGACAAAAACTGGATCATAATAATTTTAATTATTACTTCAAACAGTTGAAAAAGTTTTTTTATTGTTCAATTTTAGTATATATTTAAAAATATTCAACTTCAATTTAATATTAAATTTATGTTACTTGGAATAAACTTTTATTAGTTGAACAGATTATAATCCAGTATTGTGTCAACGATTTTATTACCACTATCAACTGACGACTTTCTACTTATACGTAGACATTTGAGAAGCAATATATTTAAAAACAAATATTTTATTTCAAATAATCAAATTTAAGTCACATCTCAAAACTGTTGTGTGACATTCAATAAAAATGAAAACTTCTTATATTTGCAAATCACAAGTGGCAGTTAATAACAAGGCGAAATATATAATATTGTATAACTATACTTACCAACTGGTTCAATTCGGAAAACACCATCGCCTTCTCTTGCAATGCGCAATTTTGAAATACTAACGTCAACAGGAATTGGTCCTGGTGAAGTGATATTTGAAGGAGGACGATCTTCATTGAGTCGAAGGAATATATTTTCTAAATAAACCTAAAGATTCGAATTACATTTATTTAAAAATTGTAAATAATATAATATATGAAGTAAAATATTCTTTACTAATTATATTATTAAATTTATAAAATAATATTTTAATATTTTAAAATTGTAAATTTGTATGTTTCGTAACTATTATGTGTTATAAACTTTTTCAAACATATTCATATATACCTCTACAGGAAGCGGTTTTGGAATAATTTCATCTTCAAATAAGTCCGTTAAACCTGTCACAGAGCTCATTGTTAATGAAAGTGGCACATCTGTGATTCTTATTGTAACTTTATCTTGAAACAATCCCATTACATTGTCCTTATTACACATATCAAATTCAGATGATGAGTTAATTCCAGGTGGATTCGTTTGTAATAACTTCTTTGAATCATCTGGGTTTTTAAGACTATGATCCAGGCGTAATTTTACCCTAGATTTAGTTTCACTATCTTCTGGAAGTTCTACCCACCCCCTCGATCGCGAACTAAACTTCGCCTGCGAAATATAAAGAAATTATGTCAAAATCCTTAATAGAAACTAATTACTCTACAATATTGTATTGTGGTCGCGATTTCTGATATACAAGAAAAAGTGACTAAAAACAGTAAAAAAACAGTAAAAAACAAGTTTTTTATCTACTTGCATACTATTTATGTCACTGTTACTTGTAACATATCCTACTTCAATTCATAAAAGACATTTTCACTACATTTATGCAGAAGCTCATATTATCTTTTCATATTAATAGATTGTTTAGAATCGGTATTATATTTATTATTTATTTTTTATATATATATATTTCAGATTTATTTTATATATCTCTAATATATAATGACTATTAGTCACATATTTTCATTATAAATCAGAGATATAAGTATAGTTTTATACTTATTTCATTCGATCTAAAGAATGTAATTTCTAATAAATATGTATTAAACAAATAAAATTTTATATTACTATTAAAAGTTTGTTTTATAGTAATAAAAAATTACTATATTTAAATAAAAAAAATAATTAACAAAAATATACAAACGTAATAAATTAAAATATAATTAATGAAATCATATAAAAATTGTATGATGTATATAAAAGTTTGTTATCAAATATTGTTACCATTCTAAAACAAAATACAATGTATGTATATTAACTACCTTATTCAATGATTAAGTACAGTAATAATTACAAGGTGAATACGAAGCAATAATATTCGCTGCATCCATGCAAACAAACTCTAATAGCATGCAACATAGTAACAAAGTGTCTAATGTAATTAAGAATAAGTATATTGCTAATACCTTTCTCTTGGCCTGCCAATAGTGCCACACAAAAACATTCACAAGAGAAGGAGAGACGCGGGAGAAAGCATGCAAAAAAGTTAAGATACAAAAATTGTATAAATATGTATAATATAAATGTAATAAGACGACAATTTGTGGACAAACAAAAGTAAATTGAACTTCTATAAACAAATCTACTCAAAAAATAATAAAGATTAATAATTTTATCTTTTTAATATTTTTTAGTTATTTAATGTTTTATTATGTATTTATTTGGATAATACTGTATTGTTTATTGAATGTATGTACAAAATTACATTAAAGAATATAAATAAAATGATTAAAAGTAAATTAAGTGAAAGGAATTATTTAATTAAATAATAGAATTCAACTTAAAATAAATTTTAACCCAATTATTATAAAAATGTCATACATATTATTATTAAAATGAGATGCTATTTGTTTTTTAAGCATGATTCTTTAAATACGAAGAAGTGTAAAAGAACAAACAAATTGAATATAATTACGATGAAAGCCAAACTGCGAAGAAAAATTAATTGTTCCTTATAAATATTGTTTTACATCTTGTTTTACAATTTTCTCTCTTTCTCTTCCTTTCCTTTAAGAAATTTGATTTGTTATTCAAAATTAGTTTACAAAGAATATGCTTACTTGAAACTCATCCCACGGTATTGATGAACATTCGTCGCTTCCAATATTTGCAACCTGAATTTTAACTGACGATGAGAATCCACGAGATTGTTGTATCAGCTCGACTTTTGATATCTTAAACGTTGCCATTGAAACCTAATATTAATGAAAATATTAAAATATGTTTTATTATTATACCATACAAAAATCAATTATACATATATAAAATATTCTATGCGAATAGAATTATTACATGAATAAAAACAATAATAGTAAATTATTATATACTTATACCTTACCTACTCATACCTAATAGGTAAGTACAAAATGTATATACAATATAATGAAAATAAACAAAATTGTTGTTTATATTAATAAACTGATTACTAGTATCTTTATAAATATTATAGATTTGATTAAGTACTCACCAAATCTTTTCTTCTGCAAACACTGTCCATACTTTTCTCACTTTGGGTATCAGGAGTCTCTTCAACGACTTCACAGGCCTCTTCTATAGCTGATATCCTAATAATATTATCGACTGCAAACATAGCATCTGTTTTTTCTTGATCTTCCAATGATACGACAACATAATTTTCGCTATCTGAACTGACATCACTTCTAATCGAAACTGTATCACTATTTCCATCATCTGGTGAAGATTTTAAAGCTGAATCGATTGATGTCATTAAATTACTAAATCCTTTTTTCATTGATGATAAATCAACATTAAAATTATTTGCCATGAAAGGTTTACTAATTCCACTTTGATGAGCAGCATCTGTATCAGTCGTTCTTTTACTCGCATGAGATTGCATTTCAACTTTATTAGTACCATTGTGTTGCTTGAAAGTCACAACTTGGTGTGAAGTTGTGGCCATTTGTTGTTGTTGTTGAAGTTGTTGTTGTTGATCATTCCATCTATCCATAGAAAACATAGACGAAACTTCACTTTGTGGTGTATCTACATCATTACTGGTATTCATACGTTTAGTACCATAATCAAGACGGGCAGTTACAGCACTTGACCATAGTACAGTGGATCCAGCAATATCATCTGCAATGCTTGAAGAATCTGGCACAACAGATTCCAAATCACCTCCAGAATTTTCTTTACCTGAAAATTAATAATTAAACATTAATAAGAATAGTAAATATTTAAATTTTGTTATTTTTAATGACTACTTTTTGATATATATATATATATATATATATATATATATATATTATATATATATATTAATATACATTTATATTTATAAAAAATAATATATATTTTTAATTAAATAAATTTTATATATATTTTTTTTTAAAAAAAATATTTTTATTTTTAATAATTAAAATAAAAAAAAAACTACATTCTTCTTAAACTAATAAATATTATAA
>JABFQC010006429.1:0-10783 GCA_022817085.1 Psilanteris sp. ZL-2020 | reverse complement strand
GTTGTACTTTTATTTCTCTATTACTTCTTTATATTTTTCTAACAAGCGCATTATAAATAAATAAATATAAATATATATAAATATATATATAAATTTTAATTTAAACATGTAGTTAAATTTCAGACACAAAATAGCCTGAATATAAATAATTTTAATGATTTTAAGTGACAAATAAATTTTGAATATTTAGAAAATTATCTGTTTATTTTGGAACTAATAATTTTACTTGATGCATTACTTATAGGTCATACCAAATATCAAATGTTGGATAAGTTTTTTAAAATTATTGTCGACAATAACGATAAAATTATAATAACCAATTGTAAAATTATCAAACAGTTATTTTTCAGCAAAGATTTGTTTTATTTTTCTAAATTTATAAAACATTAAATGCAAATTAAACATTGTAGTAATATAAGTTTGAAAGTATTGAAGTAACTATGAACAGTTAAATGTTGAAAGCTATAGTCATTTCTGAATATTAATTCTTAATAATATTATATTATTTTATTAATTTTTATCAGGCATAATTATAAATAATTATTGTTAATATTGGTTCAGTTATAGTGCTTACAGTAAGTAAAATAAATACTGCAATAAATAACTTAGTTTAAAGCAAATAATTACAATTGTTAATTGAAATTAATTTTACACATTGAATTTTAAGAACAATATTACATTAAACATATCTGTTTTTCCTTAATTCTTTAAGTATAATATTTGTAGTATTAGAATATGCTTAATAAAATAAATAATTTAGGCTATTATAGTTTGCAAAACAACACTAAATGTTGGTTAATATGTTTTTTAATAAACCAACCAAACAATATATTTTATTTAGTTACTTTATTTTTATTAGCTATTACATATCGTAGAATAAAAAAATAATAATAAGTCTAAGATTACGACTTGTTTAAATTTCAAATGTTAAAAACATGAAAACCTCGGTTTTGATACTTTCATACCATTCTCAGATATAATTATGAACGCGGTTTTAAATATCGCGCGTTTTCAGTATTTCAATTTTCTATTATATAAAGATAAAAATAAATGTTTTCATAGTCAACTATTATATAAATTAATATATATATATAAATATAACAAATACAAACTATGCATATCATTACTTAAAAAATGTATGATACTAAAACTGAAAATTTATTTTTATAACTGATTTTAAAATATATAATATTGATGTATGGAAATATAATTGTTTATAATATAAACAATTATATAAATAAATTTGATCCTGGATATATATATATATAAAATATTATTGTAAGATTAATATAGATATTTCTTTTTTATTGACACTTTAGCAGTATTCTAATGGAAACAATCACATAGGAAAGTAACTAATTATGTCAAATTTATAGAAACGCGAGAGTTAAACAAAATTTGTTTAAAAGGGAATTTGCGATTTGTAATGTTGTTACTCATACTTATCACGGAAAAAAAGTGAAAATCAAACTGTCAATGTCTGAAAATAACGGTGGAACTATGTCACTCGTATACCGAGAAAACTGAATAAAAACGCGACTACATTCATTGGAAGATTAGATGCTTTGCGGAAACCAAATCGCCAAGCATAAATGTAACTGCCAAACAAATTGGGTAAATCGCATATTATATGACCGACAAAGCGCATCAATTCCAAGTACAACGAATACCGAGTACATTCATCATGGTGTTATGATCCGATTTTGTTTGATTCCCGACGAGATGCACATGAGGGAAAAGCACGTCGAAGACGAACGGAGATCCGGTCACCGTGCCTGTGCATCGCCGAGTCTTATATACCCGTCTTTGTCTTGCTCGTAGCAGTCCCATATAAAGCGTTGTACTATAGCGCAACGCTTGGTAACGCTGGTGCGTTGGTGTACGATGTGCCGAGCGGGTACCGTCGTCGCGTCGTCCGTCGGTATGTGCATGAAGATATAGAGCGCGTTGCGCGGGACGTTCGTTCGGTAGGGTGGGCAATGCGACGGCGGAACGCGGGGAATGAACTGACAGGCGGAATGCGCGGACCGTAAGTGTTGTCTTGAGAGGTTGCAGATCTGAGCCTAGACCGCTTAGTCTTCGAAGTTTGTATCCGCGAATTGCGCGAGCGTGCGCAAGCTTGGCGCGTAGTGCAAGTGTTTGGCAGCCGACTGGTCCCGGAGGTCGCCGCTTGGAAGCATGACGGCTCGCGTCGTCGGCGCGTCCTCGGCCGCCGCGTGAGCGCCCGCGACCGACCGACGACACATGTGTCGTCGAGCCGCGGAGCGGACAGACGTCGCCGCGCGACACCTCGTTTAAGATCCCGAGCGATCCCGAGCGTTGGTCCTACGCCGAGCAGCGATACGCGACACCGCGCCAGTGCGTGGGCAGTCGTCGCTCGCCGATGTTATCCCATCTGTTGCAGCGCACCACCGCGTCTCACTGTAAGACACCTCTCCTCTCCTTCGCCCGTTTTCTTCCTCTTATTCGTCTTCCTGTTCTTTGTTTTTTCCCCCTTTTTTCCCCGCATCTTTCGTATTCGTCTACTTTTCGCAATTTCTTTTATTCCCGTTCGTTCGTTCGCCCGTTGCAACGTTTGCTCGGCAAAATAACGATGTTTTGACGCGCGGCCAAAGTGGGGGGACGTGTCGTTACCCGAGCCGCCCGAGCCCGTTTCCACGGCTTTTCGCCCAACAGCTCGGCGATTTAAATTGCTGTTTGCTCACGGGTCGGTTGGTCCCTTCGACGTCGTTGGTGGGAGGCGACGTATAACCTAACTCAATAGCTTCAACGTCACATTTGTTTGCGTTTGTTTTCGACTCGCGAGACGTTTTTCCGCGTACTTTTGCGCCTCGTTTGCCGACGTTTGTTGTTCGCAGCATTTGCCTTTGCGCCTCGCCGACGACCCCCGATCCGGTGGAGTTTCGACAGCGGTGTCCGTTGTCTGACGTGCTCGCGCGTCCCCGACTGTCAGTTGTGCAAAATTGTGCAGATGTTCGTCCTGACGGAAATGCGCGTTGTTTACCAATCAGTGCCCGGCGACTGATTCTATGCGCCAAATCGCGCATCTCGTCCTTGCCGAGTTCTGGGTTTTTATATTCACAACATTAAGTGCACACGCATTTTTATTACTAAATATTATGTTCACTTTTCATTGCGCAATCGTTCATTTTAGCCGTGCAGTTAAGGTCGCGCATTCAGAACCAAATACCATTTCATTCGCACAAAATTGTTTACTTTAATCCAATTCTTGATATGAAAATATTTTTCATCTTTGTTATGCATATAAAATAGTAACGTTTAATTTAAATAATTAGTCGTGGTGCATGGTTTTGGAAAATTATATATATATATATATGTATATACACGTATGTAAATAGGATGGGAAAGAGATAGAGGGGGAGGGATATATTCAAATGAATAACATTTTTTATTCGATATTTCATTCTTTTGATAATTTTATGAATAAAATTTGTGTTAGATAAGTGTACAAGTAATATTAATTACTTTATAGTATATATAGATATATATATTTATTGGAATTAATTTCTGACACACCACTATCATTTTGTGTCTGCGTGTTAAATATGATTTAAATTTATTTTCACGATAATTATTAATAACTTTTCATTTATTATCTACTATATTGTACTTATCAATAAAATTTGTATTTAGAGGTCAAAGTATGAGAGGTTAAGTGGCGAAGAATGGGTTGCCGTGGGGTGTCAGTATGCGTGAGAAGTCATCAGGATGTCATACTCACGCAGGTCACGTGAGGGGCACCATCGACATGTGCTCACGTGATCCTCCAGTTTTGCACCCAGCCCTTGCCAAGGCCAATGGTAAAAACTCAAGTCCTCAAACAATTCATCATGCAGAAGCTCGCGTTGATACCAGTGCTTTACCAACAGCAGGTGGAAGACTGAAGTTTTTTAAGGATGGTAAATTTATTTTGGAATTGTCTCATCGAAGGGATGGTGAACGGACAACTTGGTTCTCAGTTCCAAAGAAAACTTTTTGGCCACCAACTAGCACAATTCCTAGCAGACAAGAAAGTTCCACATCTCTCAGTGGTAAATATCGTTTTTTAACTAATTTTTTTTTTTTTGAAGTGTTAAAACTTAATTTGTTTAACAATGCTGCATTATTTGACTCTTATTTTTGGTTTATAATTCACAATCATAATATAATTCCTTAATAATTTGATTTATTAACCATATAATTTTAATATTTTATTCATATAATAAAAATAATATTTTTAAATTAATATATAAGTAATATATGAATAATATGTTGAAAATATATGCTCCATAAATTAATAAAATTACTAGGGTTATGATGCAATTTGTGTATAATTTATTCTTGAAAATATGAGTGATAATTGAAATTATAATAAGAGTTAGTATTAATTCATACAAGCTACAAATGTTACTAATTAATTATCAATATTTAATTTTATTTTATAAACATTTATGAAAGTTGGTATAGTTTTAATATTGTATTTAATATTTTATATTGTTAAACTTATATATTGGTACAAAATGTTTAATTAAAAATATTATTTGTTTGTTATTTACAAAAGATTATGAAGTGTAAAAATTATGTATTTGATATTGCTTATGTTCATATAATAAACATAATTATGTATTAACATGAAAGGATATGATTATTAGACTAGTTAGGAATATAAACGTTTAAAAATCACAAAATACTGTTAGAGAAAAAAATATTAAACACATTTCAGTTTGGACATTGTTAAAAGTAGTATTTTCACATAATTATTTGCATGATTATAGCTTTCAGTAACTAATTAATATATAAGAAATTTGTGTATTTTCTATATTATTTAGATTTTATTTTATATTAAAATTCTTTTTTAAATAGATATATTGTATATATTTTAATAAATATTTTAAACCTAGAAAAAGCAATATATATATATATATATTTGTGTAGAATTTTGATTTATTTAAATATTTAAAGCAGTTTACATTAATTTATATAGAATACTTTTCAAATTACAATGTTTTATTAATTTGTTTTCTATAGTAATTATAATAATAGTAAAATTAAAATATTTAAAATATCTATTTGATGAATATAATATTTTTATTTATATCATGATTAATTATTTTCTTATTGCAAGTAACTAACCGCATGCTTGTAGTGAAAATAATTGAGTAATAATATATAGAATAATCTATTTATCTAAATTCACTATATTAATACTAACAACTTATTATACACATATATTCATAGAATTGAATAATTATATACGTTATAATACATACATAAACACATGTAAACATGATTTTTACACAATATTGATACTAATAAATAATGTAATTAAAAATATATATTATTAAAAGTGTGAATTATTTTAAAAGTGTTGTATGCTACATAAGTAATGAAAATTGGAATGTCACGTTGTAAAATTATATATGATTTATGACAACAAATGAAATAAAAGTAAACAAAATATAATATTAATAAGTAATTATATATGTGACATTACAATTTAGCTCATGTGTACAGTATAAAATACTTTCATAATAATTCATTATAATATTTATTATTGTGTATATGAAATGGTTTCAAAGTAAGTTTGCAGTACCTATATATTTTGACGAACAAACTGCTTTTATAATTACAATTTTTATTCCATTTACAATAAATCTTATTACAAATTACAATAAACTTTAAAAAACATACTTAGTTTCAGACGACAATTCATCAATCCAATCAAGTCCATGGCAAAGAGATCATTGCTGGAAACAGGCAAATCCCAAGCGCAACTTGTCCACAGAGTTTAATTTTTATTACCATAGAAACCCGAAACATCGTATGTACATCAATCCACGATTAGTAGCACGAAAGAGAAGACAGCCTCTAGACTCGAGCTCAATTGTTCACGCGTCAGAGGCATCGTTAAAAATTTGTCATCTGAAACAGTCGTCGTCATCGTCATCGGGCAAGATTAATGGGTCGTCTGCAGGCAAGACTTTGAGTTTGATAATTGACAAATTGTCCCGATTAGACCCAACAGTGGTGTCGCCCCGCAAGCGTATTTTACGCGACCTTGAAAGGGTGACCCTCGAGGACCAAGCGTCTAAAAGACGCGCAACTCCACAGCCGACAACGACGAGTGCACCTTCTCCTTCGCCCAAACAGTTATCTTCGTACAGTATCACGAGCATTCTCGGCGAAGATAAACCAAGCACTGAGCCAGGCTTCTTGCGCACTCTGCTCAAACCAGAAGACAAGCAGACTGTCAAATACTCATCGTCAAATAATCATCCGTATCCTCGTACCCGAATTGATCCATACATCGCGTCCACTAATAGCAACATGCACCATCCGTTATATGGGGTGCCTATGTTGCCACCAGGACCTTATCGGGCGCCACTTTGGATGCACTATTCGCCCCCGATTCATTATCCAGCCCCGCTGCCGCTTTATGCACCACCACCCCCTCATCCCACGTCTTCTCCTATTCACCATTATAAAGACTACAGGGAACAGACTCTCACACCTCCATCAGGTATAATCAAGTTTATATTTAGTTGATAATTAAAAAAAGAAAGACAGTTACATGAAATATGATTTTTTATAATTAGTGACATTTAAAACTTATAGATGTGACAAACAAAATATATTTATAAACTTTCAAAAGTGTCGCACTATTAAAATTGGTTATTCAAACGTTTTTTTGTTCATTTTGTTAAGTGGAAGTGTTGAAATTAACTGAAATTTATTTCATTTTATTTAAATGCATGGAGAAGATTAAATTACTACTTGTATAATATTTTTAATATTTTATAATATAGTATGAAATCGAGTTTCATGTCTGTAAGATTAATATTTTATTAATTTAATCACTCGGAAACATATTTTCTGAAATTGAAATTAATATATTCGTTTGAGGGATGTGTAATTTAAAAATAGCTATGAGTATGATTTTTAGCTACTTTTAGTTATAATTCACAAAATATTAAAATAATTTAATTTTTATTGTAGAATATTTAAGAGTAGTATATATTTTTCACTTTTAAATTTTAATTATTAATTGCTTTTAATTAATTTAAAATTTGTGGTAATATAAATCTAATTAATATGTAGAAAATTGAAACGATGTTATATTGTAGTTATTATTAAATGGAAAGTATTATTTGAATATGGAATAAATCTATATATTTATATAAAATACATTTTTAAGTATTATTATTAATTTATTAAATAAATTATATTTTATTATAGATATACATCATTTTTCTTTTTTTACGTAATTAAACAATATTATTTTTGAATTATTTTCCTTTTAAATATATAATATCATATAAAATTATTTTTTGTGTCTTCAGAAATTTATATTAATTGTATTGTTGACTTGTAATTGTACTTATTGAATTATCACTATCATAAATAATCAGATGTTTAATTCTTTTTATCATATCTTATTTAATTTTGTTTTTATAATTTTTTAAGTATTTAATACTAAATTTCAGTATAAAATCTTAACATATTCTAAATTTTAATAATTTTTAATTTAACAACGTTACTTTTAATGTGAACTTTAAATTTGTATTATATTTCACTAATATAAATTAATAAATTATTAATAATTTAATATATAATAATGTCAATTATATATTACTTTTCGATTTAATAATTGCAATTAAGTATTGCAATGTATTAAATGTTTCAGTTACATTAAATTTAAATTACATTAATTAATTTCAGATAAGCCTCTGAATCTGTCGAAGCATGCGGGTTGAATCTCAGGATCCCAAAAGTTGGTGCCTTATCACTGGACAAACACTACATGAACACTGCCCGTGCAACGACAATGCGATATATTAGTATTTTTTTATCTATAAATACTAAGTAGATTCTAGTTAGGGATTTGAAGTCAGAATAATACAATCTGACTGCTAAATTTTGTAAATATGAACGCGTATGCTGTCGCCGTCAATATAGATATTTCATATAATTATCAAACAATTCATGACTAGTATTATACTAGAAAGAAAGAAGAAAATTAAAATAAAAACAATTGTTTGAGGCGAAATGCAATATGGTGTACATTGTATGGCGTGAAATTATTTAATAGTATTTCTAAAGTATACTATCTTTAGTTATTTAAAAGATAAAAATTTCAAGAAAAAAAGCAAATTGATTTATAAGCATGAGGATGAGTGCGAGTGAGTGAAAGTGTATGCGAAAATAAAGAAGGAAGTGAAAATTATTTCGAGAAGAGGAATTTTTAATGATTAATTTAAGATATTAAATATACTTTTCAAGCTTTTATAATACAAACAAAAATACACGAAGAAGAATAAATAATATTTATTCAGGCGCTTCACTCACACAACTTCCTAATATAAAATAAGAGGAGAAGGGTCTGCTGTTTTTTACTCCTTACTCCCATTCTCAATCTCTACCCTACACATCTCATTTACACATTACTCTTGTTATTAATTCTTATTAAATGCTACTGTCCTTAATATCACTATAAAATTATATGATTATTCATTTTAGAAGAATCGTCTAAAACATAGGTTTATGTACAGAAAAGATATTACCTATATTTAGGGATTTCTATGATCATAAATCATAATGCATCTGTTAATTTGAATAAAGTAATGTTGGGCGAAAATACATATGTTTATTTATACAGCATCGATGAATTTTCGAAATTTAGAAACGAAGAGCATGGAGTGTGCCTTAGATCTAAAAAATGAGAAAAAAAAAGTAATATAAATAACAAGTTTTTCAAAAACCGTGATGTTTGTATCATTATGAATTGTATTATATAGAACAAAAGTTCATACTTACAAAATAAGGGTATTTTATATACCATATTTTGCAATATTTATTATAAATAAGATTAAAAAAAAGGCAAATTCACTCGAGCTCTTTCATTCGCTGTAATTTTTATATTCTGTTTATATATCATTATATCTTCGGAAAGAAATTTTTCCAACGTTGAAAAGCGAGGATCAGCGTGATTGATTGTATAGAAAGACTAATTTCATAAATATAATTATTTCAAATACTAAATATGAAATTTTTATTTGTCTTTAATCAATGTATATAAGAAAATGTTTGATGTATTATTTTTGTGTTAAGATAAATAGAATATTTTTCAATTGTATGTTTTTAACCTTTAAAGGACAAAAGAAATTCTCCAGTAGTCGACATGGTAATCTTTTCATATATACACTTGCTGAAACTCAGATACTCATTGACGTTATTAATATATTCAGCGAATACAATTGAACATTCTTCTGAGACTATCTGCATAGAGATGATGTTTTCAAGACACAATTTCTAATCAAATAACTTATAAAGAATTTATTATTATGTGACAAAACGAGAAAACTTGAAAAGAACATGCTTTATATTCATAAATTTGTAAATTCATTATGCGTTTAAAATTTATAGTTTAATAAGAAGCAAAGTTCATTTTCAAATATTTATTCTATATATATACATATATATATATACTGTAATTGGATGTGAATTATAATGTAAATTTATTTTCTTCCGTATTATATATACAATTTTTTATAATATTCATGTTAATGATCTGTATTGTTAAAAAATATATCTACCAAATAGTATATAAATTTTATATTTTAAGATAGTTAAACGTCACAAATTAATTATATAAAGTATTTAAAAGAGTGACTATAAAAAAACAATAAAATAGGAGTTAAAAGTAATCTAGTTTACAAATTTTAATAATAGTAATAAAACAATTCCATATAGTTTTGTCGATAATGAGAAAAGAAAGTAAAATATAGTTAAAAATAATTTAAATCTATTCAGTATTGTAATATATGTTATGTCGACCTACATTAAAGTTAGGAAGAAGAAAAAATTGAGACTTCGATGAAGTGTGTTATTATTTATATCATTATTACCAAATAATTTTCTTTAAAAATTTAAAGTTTTACGAAATTTGTTTAATTGTATATTTCGTTTCTATTACAGCATCACTTTACATGATTTAAATAGTATTTTAGAAAAATTTATGTTTATTTGATTGAAATTCCATACTTTTGTTATATTTAAAACTGTTTGTTTTTTTTAATAGTATATATATTTGATATAACTAATATCAATTATTTATCTTTTGAATTTACTTTTATAAACAGTTTGTTTAGCCCTAAATAAAATTGTTAACCGGTATATATTATATAACATATCGTTTATCAACTAATCATATGTAATCAAATATACATTTGATACAAATAACATTATAATATTATTTTAGTTATTATTAAAAATTGATAATTTATTTTATAATAATAATAATAATATAATCATTTTTAATTGTTTATGTTGCAACTAGGTGGTAAAACGAAATACAATGATATAATACTGAATAAATGAAGACATATTTTTCGATAGAGGAGACAATAATTGAATTTCACTCCCTATAAGGATTAAAAAACTAAAATTATTTTTAAATTCTAATAAGAATGCTTCGTATAAAGTAGTGCGAAATTATTCCGTAAACTAATATCAAATTTGAAATTTGTAATGAAATTTCATAACTTTCGTATTAATCAATTGTTTGCTAACCGTATAAACTTAAAGATTTACTACTACCTTATAGAGACACACACATATATATATCGCAAGTGGTCGTTTTGCGGTCGCATAAATATGGTAACATTGTAGACAAATTGAAAAAGACTCTGAAACGACCACTGAGTATATGAGTTATATATGGATCGATATTTTGAGGGTTTGAGGGATCCGACCACCTTTGGGCGCTCTAACTGCAGGGCTACGC
>JABFQC010006428.1:0-10785 GCA_022817085.1 Psilanteris sp. ZL-2020 | reverse complement strand
CAATATTATTTACAATAATATATTATATATATATATATATATATATATATATATATATATATATATAACTAATAAATTATGCTTGATTAATGAAACATGCAATTTTATAATTTATCTGTTTCAGATACCAAACAGATTTATGTCTGCATTTATACAGTTATTAAATTTGAAATGATATAATGATAAACTTGTAAATATATGATAATAATTACAAACTACTAATCATCAAATTGTCATGTTATAACAAATTAAAATAATGAAATGAAGATTAAAAATTAAATTAGAAAAAAAAAATAAAAAAATATTGTTCAATTTTAATAAACTTTTTTGTAAACAAAAATATTTCATACAAAAAGACTTTTTGTTAATTGCAAATTCATATTATTTTGTCACTAAAACATAGTATAGTCATTAATATGAATATTTAAATATCAATATATTTATTTAAATATAAAAGCTAGAATGTATTAAAATTATTATACTTGAATATTTATATTAAATTAAATTATATTATATTAAAATAAAACTCTTCAAATGTTAAATAGATTTCGTGATGATTTAAAATTGTTTAAATGATTGTGAATATGTTGGTACTTGAGTCAGAAAATTATTAATAGCAAATATAGACAAAACATATTACAAGATTAAATTTACATTAAACAAAACATTTATTTAGTTTCCTTTATTCATAATAATAATTTTTGCCAAACTTGATAATTAAAATGCTAAATTCCCAATGATTCAGAAACAGATTTAAAAATCATTCCGCAATTAACAGTTATTTATTTTGAAATGTACTGTATATATATTCAAATATATAATTTATAATTACTTAAGTTGAAATTGAAAAATTATTGCTTATATTAAATAATTAATTTTGTACTATTATATGAATTTAATTTATCTGATATTATATTATATAAAGTTAAAAATGTAAATGAATGAAGCATATAAGAATAAGTGTATACATTGGTATCAACTGTCATTACACATATAATGTCAGCATATACAAAGAACGCAATGTATCCTATACACATTTTCTACATTATATCAGATTAATGTCTTTTATCTAATTTTACA
This sequence comes from Psilanteris sp. ZL-2020, assembly GCA_022817085.1. NCBI lineage: Eukaryota > Metazoa > Arthropoda > Insecta > Hymenoptera > Scelionidae > Psilanteris > Psilanteris sp. ZL-2020. Next base: position 9,705 of record JABFQC010006428.1, on the reverse strand, counting down.
TAAAACTGAATAATAATAGATTCTGTAATATTGATATTCCATAATATTTCTTAGTAATTTTTAAATGCATTTTGATTGTAAAATTAAATAAATTGACTACATTATAATAAATAAAAATAATAAAATTAAATTCAAAGCCAATAATACTTAATTATACCTAAATTCAATTATTTCATATATAAAAGAATATTTAGTAATTGCAATATTTTGTTATTGACTATTTTTACCCTGTATTTATAAAAATTATTAATTATAGTTAACGTGACCAGACATACAACATTAAGGTGCGTTTTCGTTTGCGACATGTCACAGCGACGTCGTATGCGTATGCTTGAGTGGAAGTGAGAGATTAATATTTCTCGCAAGCTGATCTCACTTCCACTCAAACATACGCATACGACGTCGCTGCGACATGTCGCAAACGAAAATGCACCTTTAGGCTGGACAGTACAGCATTTTGAACTATTTAAAATTGAAATTAGATGATATTATATTCTCTAAAATAAATAAAACACATTTTTTATTACAAATAAATAATATAGGAAACAATTAATAAACTAAAATTGTTATTTAATGGAAGGAGGGGGGTAAAGTGAGCATCCATCCAGCATTGCAATTTATAATATCTGGCCACGTTAATTATAGTTAATGCAAAATTTAGCATCCAATGCATACAGAATTAAAACGTTAAATGAAAAATTATATTACATTTATTATACATTTAGTACATAAACATTTAACTCTATCTGAATACTTCTATTTTGAAAAACATGTATACAATTTTAATAAATAATAATCACACTTCAATTCATTTCATTTGTTGGAAACATTAAAACGGTTAAAGTTAATATTGAAAAACAAGGGTATCAAAAATCCTTTTTAAAAATCTATAGGTTATTTACATTTTATTTCTTACTTTTTGTTTTCTGTTTAATTTTAATAGAATAATAGGTAAATGTTTTTATATAAAATGACAAATTTGTCAGAATGTTTAAATATCAAATTGAATAAAAATTTACTGACTTGAAATTCACTAAAAAATCCTAAATTCTAATGCAAATACTTTTGTTTTTAACAGTATAAAATAATTTTCCTTTGAATATTATGAATGACGCACACCCCGCGCAATATAGTCGTGACATCTATGAACGAATAGTTTGAATTATATAATATAAACATATATTAAAACATATATTCTTATTCTGAATTTTCTTTCTCAATTCTAGAGTGCGCGATGAAATGTTTTTTACTCGCAGTTGTAATTTTATAATGTTATAAGTCGATGTTTATCATTTTAAGATATCTAATTCATGTAGCGCTGTAAGCGAACAAATTTTGCAATTTCAGTTTAGTCGTCTGTCATTTACGTTTAACAGTTGTCTTCATATCGAAGTAAAAATAATATAATATATTTATAAATTATATTATACGTATAAAATTAATATAATTTTGATATGAATTATAATAAATAAAATATTAAATTACGATTTTTTATTTTATTTATTTATTTATTTATTTATTTAACATAATTTTCATAATGGGTTTAATTTTCATTTTTATTATTATGAGATTAATTTTGACTTAATCAATAAACTGAATATTAAGAATTATATATTTGTTTATATTTAATACATGCAATGTTATATGAAACGATTATATTTAAATTACATTTATTAATATATATAACATATACATAAATTTAATTCATTGTTTAACATTTTTGTTGGTAAAAATGAAGTATCTCAGCATAAGCTGTTTGAATGTATAATAATCAAAATTGTGTTGAATATTTGATTATTGGAAATTAGTATAATTCCGAGAATATCGATTTCATTACAATAAAGCAGTGTTTGATGAGTTACATCAAATTTGATGGAAGAAATATTCTATGTGTATTCCACGAATATTAATGCTGTATTTAAACATATTTTTAAAATAACATCATACGATTTGTTGCGAGTCATTTTCATTAATGAATAAATATAACAAAATAAATTTATTTAACCTTCGTTTGACCTTTCATTAATTATAATTGATATAACAGCATTACAAAATTTATTATAATTAAAATTTTAATTTCAATAAAAATATACACAACTCGTAAATATAATAAACAACTTAAAGTAAATTGAAATAATTATAAATGTTGTTAGTAAGAGCAAACAAAAATGGTTCCAATTTTATATGGTTAACGAATTAAAGTTGTCAATTATATCATTTATATCAATTATTTTTACAATTACATATACACACACATATATATATGACCCTCAATTATTCTTATTCCATACATTTCGTGATATATAATGTTTCTTATTCTTTCATATAAATATATATATTTTATCAAAAATAATTTAATAAAACTAATATCTCTTCTAGTTAAAAATATTAATTTTACGCGATTAACACTACATTGGCTTGATATATATAAATTTCATCTGTTATAATATTTTATACCTTAAATAATAAAATAAATATTTTTAACAAAAAATTCGAACAGCGCTAAATACTACAAAAAACTGAAGACAAAAAAAATACATATATTATTTTATATTCTTAACAAGATCCCGTTATCTAAAGATTTTCGAATGTAAAGAAAAACGATTAAACAAGGACCTAATTTTCAGGAAACGTTAAAACTTTGCGTCAAAAAGATGATTTCCAAGATCGATTGTACCTCTGACCGACCTCTGATTTGTTTATGTCCGCATTCACCTGCAACTTCTAAGTAACATTCTATATATACTATTCTATTTAAACATTTCCTTGATTTATTACCAAAAATGAATCTTTTATCTCAATAACAATCAGAGAGTGGCCCAAGCCGCGATGCAACAAATATATGTAACGCGTTTGAAAATCATTATTTATAACGGCGAAAGTATTTACTCGAAGGCCAATTTGGATTCCCGGTAGCTGCGTCGTTTTTAACCTGTATAGCCTTCGTTAAAAATGTTGCCTGCTGAATATGTGGCAATTTGGGCAGTTTTTGTACGACAGCGGCGACGCTTCCAAGTTAAACGCACTTTGGTGGCTATTTTGCGTGTTTTGCGCGCATTCTTTTTTCGTAACAGCATTAGCGTCCGGATAAATGGTCTCAAAAAAGTCTGGCTTAAAAACAAACTAACTCGCGGCTAAATCGGCACTTCGGTTATAGAAATTACTCTACGGGAGATATATTGACGAACGTTTGTTTACAAATCGTAACAACAAATTGTGTTAATGTTTACGTTAAAGCGCGGCAATTTCTAACGAATTTTTACTTAGGTATTTACTAACTTTCCAGTTAATTTTAATCGAAATGTGTTCTGCGCGAATGCTCAAATTGGTTCATTCGCGGAATTTCGTGTTTATTGTTGTCGGTGTTTAATATATAAAATTCTACATCTTTGCACGGAGGAAAATATAATTGAAATTTTACCATAAAATGAACAATTTTTTCTTTAAACTAATGCAACTTGATAAGAAAAATTAATGAAATTTAATTATATACTTGAGTAACGTATATAAGCTATTTTAGATTTAAGAAAAATTGACTTCGACATAGTGAAATTACGCTTTTTAATCTACATGGGTGGAATTTCATCCGAGCCAATACTCTTGTGAATATCAAGTGTATCGATCTGTTGGAATATCTCAAAAGTTGAGATATCGATAGAATTAATAAGATAAGGCGTTTTATCAGAAAGTTTACAACGCCTACCAAATTCGAAGATGAATTATTATAATGATTTAAAGTCATTCGTTAAAGTATTCTCCGGTATTTAACGCCTGATAAAGAAGGCAAATTATGATCCCAACTGATTCGTGGAGTACCTTTCGGTACTGCAAATTTCAAATCATTTTTATATTATTTTCGAAATAATATACATTATTTTATGTTTCTGAATAACGTTGCGTTAATTATATTTATATATTTACATCAAAATGAAAGTTTCGGTCTGCAGATTAACTTGCTTAATCTACAGATTAATTATTTTAATCTCTAATACAATTACGTCAACAATGCAAATTATCTTACGTTAAAAAGATTGGTCACATTTTTTCCAAGCGAGGTTGTACTTTTGAATACGGCTATATATTCATTATTGCGAAATTATTTATATTATAAATTATTTTAATTCAAAGATATCAGTTCGAAGCTCCAACAATTTGAATATTTATATATGTATATATATATATATATATATATATATATATAAATAAATAAATAAATATAACAAGAATTCAATGAAATATTCAAAGAATCTCTTCAAAGCAAATCCATTTTTTTCGTAAATCTCAAGTAAAAAATCATACCCATTTCATGAATCGAGTGTTTCTATTTGATTGTGGGACTGAAAACTTTGAAATTAACGCTTATAATTATTCCATGCCAATGGACTATTCGCACAATGGCGGCGCGTGCAAATCGTTTTTTAACTTCTCAACGAATGTTTAAATGTTTAGTAAACTCAAATGACCTTACCAAAAGTGATCGCATTATTACTCTAAACCGACTAAATATATGCTTTTATACCCGAAATATACCTATAACGCGTCGACTTCTCAATACCGATTTCTAATCAAAAAATACATCCACGAAGTTTTTCCATTCCAATATAATTATTCGTTCGATCGCGTTGGCCATAAACGGATTTAATAGCAAAACAAAAGACCCGCTCCGTCTCGTTCGGACGAAAAAGATGGAACATAATTGAAGATGCGGGTTTGAAATATCGCGCGCGATCATTGGTCGGTGGCAGGTTGGTTACGGAACGTGCGTTAAATGTGGCGCCGGCGACTAGCAGTCGTCGATAATCGCGAACGCGGCACGTAATTTCGATGTTTTTGTCCGCGACCTGATTGCGGTCCGCGTTGAGCGTGTAGTTTTGACGCGGCGTCACGCGTTCCCGACAACGTCTACGCGACGTCACAAAAGCGATGACAGTGTGCTGACCGCGTTCGTCGTCTCCCGGAGTCATGGCAAATATCGCGGCGCAGCGAATTAAACGCGAATTCAAAGAGGTTATAAAGAGCGAAGAGGTACATGCAAATTTGCCGCTCGGCCGAGCCTGGCTCGCTTTTTTCCCCTCGATTCGTTCTCATTTCGTCGTCGTTGTTGCCGACTCCAGGCGCTTTTGCGGCGACCGAACGAGCGCCGTGCAAAAAAGCACGACGTCATCGTTCGAATTTGGCTCGCGGTTTTGTCGCTCGCTCGTTGTTTATGTACGGATGTTGTACATTGCGCTGTAAGTTAGGTTAGGTCAGGCGTTTTGTGCTGTGTTGTCCGACTCTAATTAGCAAAGGATTTATGTGGTGTTTAAATGTATTGATATTAACAAACATTTTCGTAGGGCTTCCTCTTGGTATACATTTCTTTGCTTGTCTGCTTTGCTTAAAATCATGCATTACATTTAATTGAAACGAGTCAATGTTCAATTCTGGCTTTTTGGAGTAAATGTAACGACGAACGGAAATATTTCAAATTAAATTCATTGTATTATTTTCTCTTTGTAATTATCACGGACAACAAAATATTTCTGTTTATATTTGGCATAGAATAAAACGGTTAAATACTTTATTTGATCACATGATTTAAATTTAATTTGCAATTCAGCTGAATTAATCCAAACGAATGATTTTACATTTTGAATCTAGATTTTAAAAATATCAAACGTTTATAGTTAATGATTAGTTGGCGATTTTTGTTATTTGTCACTTTTTATTTTCTCTATTTTAATGTATTTTTATTTATTTAAAACACAATTCTGAATGTTAAAACAAAGAAAATTTAGCAATATTTAGGTATCGTTTAAAGGAAATATCATATTTATTAGATTAAAGTTTTATAAAAGCATTGTAAGCGACTGAAGTATTTCAAACAAATTTAAATACTTAACACTCAAATATGATATAATTTTAATTTAGAATTATTTATTTGTATGTTTATTAACTTACAATTATCATCTTCTGTATGTCCGTTTGTTCCATTTTCCTGAATCGACTTTACTTCCATGTTATTAAGGTTTAGTCAGAGTCAACGACAATATTGAGCAAATTGATCTAAGATGTGCTAAACATTGATTTATCTAAAAGAAATGTCATAGGTTATTATAGATTGTGTTGGTAACAAGTTGTTGCGTACAAATTTTGATGATAACAATCATATGGGCAAAAATGCCTGCTCTACTTTATTCACTCATGAATTCAATGAAGAATTATATTTTAAGAAAGCTGATTACTGATTACTGACAACAAAACTTGTTATCTCAACTGATAAAAATCGTTCGTTTCATTTATTTAAATGAAAAAGTTTAAATGATAATTAAAACGAAATTTTTAGAGACAATAAAATTATTATTATATTATAAATTTAACATCTGATTGATGCTTGAAATAATTAAACATTTTTTTAAATTTTGTTCTTCGTATTTAATAAATAACTCTTATGTTTTAGGTAGCAAAATGCGCGATAAAAGTTGAAATGATGGGTGATAGTTTTACTGAATTAAAAGGAGAAATTGCTGGTCCACCGGACACACCATATGAAGGTGGTAATTTTGTTCTGGAAATTAAAGTACCAGAAACATATCCCTTCAATCCACCAAAAGTAAATGTCTATTTATTAATTTATACTAGTAATTCCTGCTCTGATATTTATATCTTAATAAGTATTCATTCATTAAAAGTATGTGTTAATTTTTATTAAAATTTGTTTTGCAGGTAAGATTTATAACAAAAATATGGCATCCAAATATATCTTCTGTTACTGGAGCAATTTGTCTCGATATATTAAAAGATCAATGGTATGAATTACCTCTACATTTAATTAAATAATTGGAATAATGTAAATGACAAAGATCAATTTTATTCATTAGACATTATTTTATGTTAATTTCTAAATCCACATTTTTAATATAATATATACAAGAATGAATTATAAGTATTTCGTAATATATCTTTAGTTATTATATAATATATTCTTACAAGATATTTTTACAAGTCAATTTCAAATATAGCGTTGTGCGAGTGTTAACATAAAATTGAGTAATTTAAATTTAAATACTTATCATAAAATATAAAAAAAAATTCATTTTGTTTGTAATTTATTTTATTTAAAGGGCAGCAGCTATGACCCTTCGAACAGTTCTTTTGTCTTTACAAGCATTATTATCTGCGGCGGAACCAGATGATCCTCAGGATGCGGTTGTTGCAAAACAGTATAAAGAACATCAGGAATTATTCCGACAAACAGCGAGACATTGGACGGCAGTTTATGCGGGTGGTAAGTATATTTTACGTAATTATATATTTTACTGCAATATGGCAATATACAGGATTTACAATATTACAAATTTTAACTTATACAATGAAAATAATCACTAGTTAAAAAAATATATATTAATAGTTTTTAAAAGAAGTTTATGTTAAAAGCTTCTCTGGGAAGTCTATACCAGATAAGAATGATTTATAATTAAGTTGAATAGATAAAATATTTTAATATCTAATACATGATTAAAAGAAACATTATTTGAATTGATCATGATTATCAGATATATCTTGAATATATTTGCATGTATATTTTGTATTATTGAAGTAACTGAAATATTACTGATAAAGTAAAACTTAATATAACTGTTATTAAAATCGTGGTTGAATTTGCAAATGATTTCCTTATAATTAAAATATATACTTAATTAATAATATTTTTTTTCATTTAAATACAATTATTTCATTACAAAAAAGATATGATCTATAATAGAAAAAAGGAATTATAAATTATGAATTCTTATTTAAATAACATATAAAATTATTATTATTATAAAGTTATACTACATAATTGAACTGAATAAGTTTGTAATAAATAAATAAATAATAAACATTTTTATAATTACACATATTAAATTTTGTTTAAAATATAATAAAATATAATTTGTTTAAAAAAATAACATAAAATTATTATTATTATAAAGTTATACTACATAAGTGAACTGAATAAGTTTGTAATAAATAAATAAATAAATAATAAACATTTTTATAATTACACATACTAAATTTTGTTTAAAATATAATCCAATATAATTTGTCACAAAAATTGTTTATGATTGTAATTTAAATAATACGAATATTTTATTGTAAAGGTATGGATATAAAATTTTTTATATAAATTTTAGGACCAGCGCAAATGCCAGAATTAGAATATAAAATTCGCCGACTCACGGACATGGGAATAGATGAACACAATGCCAGAGTGGCACTGTCTTCATTCAATTGGGATATAGAACGTGCTACTGAACAACTTTTCAGTTAGTGGAAGTTTAAACAGTAGCTGTGTTTATATTACTTGTTGCGAAACAAATGTAAATCACAAAAAGCATCGCATTTTTTAAGATGTGTTAAGCGACAAAATTTTCGGCATATATGGCAAAGACAATATTCTTCAACAAAATTTAAAATAAACAATTTTAAAAAGGAAACAAATGAAGAGAAAAAGGGATAAAACTGAAAAGGAAACTTTTTTTGGTGAAGCGACTCTCCTTACTATCCTTTATTCCATTTTTATCCGGTAATATTCTAAATGTAAAATAACTAAAACATTCGAAAAACCAACACTCGATTAATGAAATAATTATTACTGAATATTTAAATATAAAAAATTTATTGTACTTGACTTTAAAATTTAAATTAAAACGGGAGATAAACCGAGCTTCAGTGATCCAAGATCCAACATTGCCAAGGCAATATTTGTATGTAAAATTTTAAATTTAATGTTTTTAACTTCTATGTGCTCATATTGTTGATTTATTAACATATTAAAATAAATTAAATTCATAGTTTTTTAACTGTAATCTCCTGCGGCAAGTCGGCAATTATTTTTGCGCCATTCCAGACTCAGGATTTGACATTTGCATTTATGATACTTTTTTTTTTTTCACGCGTCTATGTCGCAAAGCGAAAACAGAGTCTCTACGATCAACAATGTATTATTTGTAATGATTTATGGTAATAAAGAATAATTTTATGCGCATCAATTGTATCATGAAGATGATTTCTATTATTTAGGATGTAAGAAAGAATTTGTTTGTTTTTTAACGGAAAACAAGGATATTTAAAATAATATTCTAACTTTATATACAATTCAATTTTTAATTTATTTTAAAAATAAAAATACAGTTGCAGAAGTTTTAACAATCTAAACAGTTCTATTAACATGATTATTTGGAATGATTATGAAATTCTGTAATAGCAAAACGATGGTCTAATAGTAGAAAATTATTTAGATAATAATAATAATCTAATTTATTGGAAAATTATCACGCTTAGTCTATTTTAACGTTTTAAACATCAAATTTTATTTTATAAATGTTCTATTGTATTTTATTGTATTTTGAGTTTTCTAAATGCTTTATTAATATTTAGCTAATTATTTTAATTTTAAAATTTGAATCGTATGAGAATTTATCGTATTTAATCGTTATAATTAATTCAATGCAGAAAGTGCGGAAAATAAAAAAACACCAGAATAATAGGATGCAAAACATTTATTACGATGTTGATGACGAATGAATATGAAAACCAATTGTATAACATACACAACAGTTATGATCTATAATTTATAAGCCTTGCTCCAATGCACATTTTTCTTCAAGTTTAAAAAAGGCTTCCAAGTTTCTTCCGTCAATCTTTTAGCGGTTAGTGTATGAACCGCGTACAGTCTATTTC
>JABFQC010006427.1:0-10785 GCA_022817085.1 Psilanteris sp. ZL-2020 | reverse complement strand
CTTCTAGTCAGATCATCACTTTAAGCGTGTGCGAATAACTATTTCACGTCTTTCGTAGATTTTCGATAGATAATTACGCCTGTTTTCTAATTATAATAAGAAAAGTGTTCAAACAGTGATTAAATATTGTAATTTAAAAATGAAAAATTTAATAATTCAAAATTGTGAAAATTATTTTTATTTACTTAAAATAATGTTTCTCGGAAAGTAAAATTTAAAATTTATTTTAAAAACAAAGAATATTCTAAAAATTATGATCTGCAACGCTTTGCTCAAATACTATTATTTATATTATGTATAATTATTAATATATATCCGTTTATTAATTTAAAATAATATAATTCAAACTATAGCGCATATACACAAACAATATTTATTTCTAATAAATAATAACATTCATTAATTTAGATTAGTTTAAATCAAATAAATGTTTAAATAAATAATTTTATAAAAAAAATTTTGGTTATCATTGCAGTTTTGAAAAAGGTCTTTTTTTTGCTGGAACGTTAATTTACAATAAAATGTAATTTGGAAATTAATACAAAAACTTGTAGTTTTATTTTGTCTTTTAATTGGTCGTTAAATTGGTTAATTATTTTGATATGTCTATTTAATGAAGTAAAATCTAATAATACATTTAATTAATCACAACTATAAGGTACAGACGAGGACATATTTTAATTCTATAAAAATTATTTAAAAAATTATTATATAATAGTAAAAATATTTAATAATTATATTAAAACCAATTAACATAAGATCTAAATTTAATTCTACGATTTAGAAATTATCATATGCAAAAATAGAAGAAAAATAAGAAATCATTAAATTAATCATAATTTATATCGTACATTTTTAGTTACTCGATCTTTATTAGAATAAACGCTTCCATGTTATGTCAATACATTCGAATCATTCCGCATAATATGACATCATATTTTTTACAGAATTAACCATTAAAGAAAAATATGCATACTCTCATAGGATGATTCTGATTCTCATAGCAGGGTAGTTTTCAGAGTGCATACAAATGTACTATCGTAACAGCATGTTTATTATATATTTAATTTATTCAAGCGTATCGAATAAAATATCAAATTTTTTAATGTTATATTTTATATTACGTACACGGAAAGAAAAAAAGTATTAAAAATTACTCATAAAATATCAATTATGTGTTGTATCAAGTGTTGTATTTTGAAATAATACATAAAAGTTCAGCAATTTTGACTAAAATATGTGCAATTTAAGTATAATTTAAAAATATAACAATACTGTCACACATTTAATATTTTGCTATTAATTTTTAATACAATGTTCTGTGTATACGTGTCAATATGCTGTAAATATTGATGATCAATTATGTTGAGAGCAAAAATGAGCAATACTTTATTTATCTTATTATTGTAAAAATATTTGACCAAAAATTACTTTGAGTTATTATTCAGAGAAAATTTGAATAGTATGAACTCGAATGTGAAGTGTGATTGGCGCTTTAATTCAATTCGTTAGCTTAATTGAAGACGAAAAAACAATTTAATCAAGCAAACACGTATGGATTCAACCGTGGAATGAAGTTACACGCGTGTGACATCGATCCCATTAATTTTGGCAAATTTTGAATTATTCATTGTTCTTATATTTTAATACGCTTTTTGTATACAATTTTTCATAATTAATATGCATGTTTGTATATAATTTTTCTCGACATCATGTAATATCATAACAAAATTAATTATTTCCGTACATCACTTGCGAAAACCAATCTTGAGTTATTTATTGTGCAAGGTAGTATGTAACGTAACGCTACTCGTTGCACATTTTTCAATTTTAATTTTGAATTAATGTTTCAATATTATCATATGCAACAATATACATACAAATTATGCATGTTATTAATCGCTTAAAAGTAAGTTTACTTGATTGAGTTGCTATTAACTGTTAATTGAGCCATTGAATACAACAATTATTTGTATATGCATTAAGTGCAAATGAAACTTTATTTATTGTAACTGTTAATATTTGCGAATTTTGAATAAAAAATAATAATCAAGTACGCTTAAATTCAAAAAATTTAAAATGCAACGCGTAGACGTGCAAAACGCTGACTTATCTCTATTTCAAATTCATTTGAAGTAGAACGAACTGTTTGAAACGCATAATCGATTATTGACACGAAACTGAATCGAACTTGCGAATGGTATAAACCATTTATGAATGATGATATTTATTATTATGTTCTTATTTGAATTGCGTGACATAATAAAATCATTTAACTGTTTCAATTTGACTTTTGATTCAATTAAACATAGGATACAGATTATTATAATAAATTTATAATGTAGTTTTGTTTGTTTGTTCGTTTGTCAAATGCATATTGTCCAAAAATATATATATAAAGCATTGTATAAATTGGTTTTTTAGTTGGCAGACGATGCAGAGAATAAGGATAGAGATATGGATTATCATATAGAACTGATCACGAAGGAAGATCAACCGACTATAATCAAATTCCTTCGACGATTCTTTTTTCGTGATGAACCACTCAACGAATGTATTGAACTAATTCCCACGGGCGAGAACAGTACATGTGTCGAATTAGAAGAATATAGTACTTCCGCCATTAGCGACAACCTTAGTCTTAAAGCCGTTACAACGAGCGGAACAATCATTGGAGTTTGCTTAAATGGTTAGCACATTTTTTGTCACCATGTTAAACAAATTCAGATAAATTAGAATAAGCTTTGATTAATTCCTACTTGTCTTTTTCTCATATTTCGATGTCATTTTTCTTTGCATTAGTAAACTACTTCTTTCCATGATTAATCTGAAAATTATTTCCTATTTTATTTAATTTGCACAAATCATTTTATACAATAATAACAGATGCACGAACTATTTCGACAAATTCAAGTTTAATTTCAATCATCATTTAGTCATTCAAGCAAAATAAGTTTTATATTAATTACGCGCAAAACTGTATCAAATTTTGTGCCACATTTATTACAAATTAAATGATATTGATGCAGTCACATTAAGATATTACATATTTTACATTTTCTTTCAATATATAGTCTATTACATTTTGATAATTAATGGATTATGTTTTTTGATAAGAATAGCTGATACAGCATGTTCTTTGTTCATACAACGTAGATGGAATAAAGTATTTGATCAATAAAAGAATCCATTTAAGTGCAATAATGTAGCATATATAGAGGTTACTTGACATAATATTTTATTAAGTTCTTTTAAAATTGCCTGTTATAATAGAGATTGATAAACAAAATGAAAAATGAACTATCAATATTGAATATGTGTAATATGTTATATGTATGTATTTTATATAATGTATGGAATGAATTATAAATTTGAATATGCAAAGAATTTATTACTTTTGTTCTTATTAATATTGTAACGATATCGTACAATTAATATTTGCTAAACGACTTTAATATATATATGACATCAGTTTACAGTCAAAATTATTTCAAAATAATTCATTATCAAATTTTTTTGCTTGATAACCTCAATACAGTTTTTAATGAATCATTGATTTTTTTTTATTAATGCATATAGCTTGTTAAGAATATAAATTATATATCAAGGTACGATTCGATGAATAAACATATGTTAGACTATATTGAATATGAAGCAAAACACATTACAATAAATTGTATAAATATATATATATATATATTATATATATCTCATACAAGTAATTGTTTTAAAATTATATAAATAAAAAAATATTTGCAATTTATAATTAACAAAATATATTCATTATATCACATATATATTGTTCACAAAAATTATACATAAATATTAATATGTAAAATGCTGGATTAAAAATTATTCAACTAACGTAAAATATATCGAAAATTCATCCTCGTTTTGTCTTGTTGATTTGATCTTGTTGAGCAGCAATTTATTTATATGAAATATTTTCTCCGTGGATTTAAATAAGTAAACACAAGTAAATAATTTAATTGTTTAACATTAAAACATTTTTTATATTTTCTGTCTAGATGCTATTAAGTTAAATACTCGTAACGAAAATAAATAAACTTTACAAATTCAAACAAGTATCAAATTATAATATTTATTTTCATTACATTTAATAAAACTTATCAATTTGTTTAACCAACCGAATGTGATTTATTAAAATCACCGATAATGCTGCATAATTTAATTAGCGCTTATTATTTTAATTCGTTTTTTCTCGATTTTCTACATAAAACGTAATAATTATATCATTTAATTATCTTCTTTCCTACATTATCACATCGATTACTCTTGTATACGCATTTCATTTGTCGTACGTAATTTAAGTATCACATTTTTATAAAAAATTAATAAACTTGCATAAGACGCGGCAGATATATGTAGTTGAAAAAAATAACAACAGTTACACGTACAATTACAATAAAAATTGCAGATATTACACAAATTATATGTGAGTAACAAAATACATAACCGTCAAACTACATAACCCTGTAATGTATATCTATATTCATAATGAATATACTTATAGTTGACAAAGTTATACATATTTCCAGTTATGTATTTTGTCACTCATCCATATATATAATAAAGTATATAATATATAATATATAATATATAATAAAGTTAAATAAAGTTATATATATAGAATTAAAGCAGAATTATATACTAATGAGAATAATTATATAGAATGTTTAATAGTCATTGAGCTAAGAATTATCTACCCATGTAGAAAAAAACGATCGGGCCATGCATGGCCCATGCACGGCAACCATCAGACGAGCATCGGCAAACCGTCGGGATGAAACGCCAATTATGCATGGCCCAATGACATTTAACGAACGGCAAACCGAGACAAAGACAATTTTTCATTACATAGTCGACCCGATCATATGCCATGCATGGCCCAATCATTGGCTTACGACTTGAAAAAGATGGTTTGACAATAATAGTCATAATAATCGTGCCAATGATGGCCCGATTCTTTGGCGATGATCGGGCCACGCATGTGCCACGAACAATGTCGATCGTTAGCAGCAATGCATGGGCCATGCATGTGCCGTTTGTTATTATCGGCAAACCACCAATTTTTCTACATGGGTAACCGGATTTGAATTCAAATTCGTTTATTTTCAATATTAGAATTATCATTACAGTTTTAATTATTATAATCAATGTTTATAATAAATAATTTAGATTTTCAACGTATTAAAAACTGTATTTATAGATTGAAAACAAATAATATAATGAAAATACTATATATTTGTATTTATAATTAGATTATGCTAATGTTGTAATTAAAAGCATATTACAAAAGATTTCACATTCAATTTAAATTATTCGAATCTGATTCTGAACAAGTAACCAAGCAACCTGTGGAAATAATCCGACGATATCTTTTGAATTATCATGATTAAAATACTGACATTTGATGATAATTATAATTATATGACAATGCGCTCCTACTATATTAGCCTTAAAAGTAAAAAATAATAAAAAAACGTGTTCAAACATAATAACAATAAAACAGCTCAGAATTCAATCGATTTTCAATCTCATTTCCACGATCATGTTCAACATGATATTATTAACCACGCAATACTAACCTGCCTTCACCGGAACACACTCGGCCTCCCAACAAAAACCTATGAAATTAGAATCCATAAATGAACCACTTTCACCAGCATAATAAGCGGAGAATCGCGTCACTTTCGATCTTACAAAAGATACAATGTTATCCGATGTATTTATCTGTCTACAAATCTTTTGTCTCCTATATTTCACAAAAGTGAGTCGTGGACGAACCTAGAAGGTAACTCGATCGGAGTCAGCCACGATTCGCTCTTAGCAGGGTGCAAATTTGCTTGGATGCACTTCACGATGGTACGAATTCGTTTTGACGTTGGTACCTAACTTAATTTATCCTACTTCGTTACGATGTTCGAATATTTTTTTTCTGTTCAATTCATTAATATATAAGTTTGTTTATAACAGTACATTAAATGAGTAAATATAATTTCAGTTTATATGCGAATTAATTATGTAATCCCTTAAATTTCCATTGTTTATTAAAAGTCTATTATTAATACAAAATTAATTAAAGTCATATATATTAAGTCTATAATAATTTTTTACATTTAATAAGATTGGTATACATTTGACACATTTCTCATTACTTGATTCGGTTATTATAATATAAAAATGATTGAGCGACTTTTTGTCGTATCGACAAAATCGTTCTTTGAACACGGCTCTAATAAAGAGCTTGAATTACAATCTCTTGCGCTCGAAAGATGGCCTTGTGAGATGACGTAGCGAGTGACCCCTATTGTCTTCAATGGCGAACTGGTTCTCTGCAGGGAAAAGCGCAAAGTGCAACTTCATTTTCGTATCTGCGACATTTCAATTAAGTCGCCCGAGATTGATTAGACGAATTTGAAACATTTTGGCCGGACATTTGATATACCAGCCCTATATATATCAAACCAAAAGTATCAGTTTCGCATTATAAAATCTATAATCGTTATACGGATATTGATATAAACATCAAGTGGTTTTATTTATTTCAAAGAACAAATAATTTCATTGCAATGGAAGCACGATACTTTTGGATGCAAACTTGGTGAAGTGCTAATTTGAAGCGTAATTACGATAAGTCAAATTAAAGCGGCGATTATTGAAAAAATTGAGTTCAATCATTCTATCGTGATAAATAAGTCGGACCACCATGTTCTCGCATGAACATCAAAGGCTCATTCGTCATCACGATAAAGGTTTCGCACAAAATCGTCATCTTCGTTTTCTGTGGGGTATCGACGGTGTATCCGATGCGAAGTAGCTTATCGTTTAATCAGCGTCTTATCATCTTACGGGATGTTACATTCACGGTAGTTCTTCGTTGCTATCGTCTGTCATTATCATTTTAGTGGAATCCGCAATGGATCGCAGAAGAGCTCAGCATCATCGCGATTTTCAACATCATCATCGTCGTCATCATTATAATCAACATCATCATCGTCTTATACGGTGTATAAGTTGTGTCTAAACATAAAGTTTACGATCCCCGTCGAGCACGTACTGGACGTATATAGGGTATACAATTACTTTCATGATGAATCAGTTGAGATAATGCACTGTTTTGAACGATTCGTATGAATATATGGTGTGTTTAGCGTGGATGAGTGCGAGTGGATATTAAGACGGGTAGTTAGCTTTGGAATCTTATGGCCCTTTTCAAAGACTAGTTTATTTTTCACGACTTGATATACGAGGATGATAGTGCCGTGACATTTCTGCGGAAACAAAGTTATTATAAAAATTCACGTAGAAGCTTTAATTACATATCTTGCGAAAAGTGTTATTTTGAGTCTTGAAGAATGACTATGAAAATGAATTAGTAACGTATCAAAAATCGTGGCTTAATTATACCCAAACAAAGCATTTTTTGCTGTTATTAATTGTACGTAAATTAACAATTTACGTCGCTCAGGGCTGACTGCGAATTTTGTTTATTATCACAGGTGTTTAGTTCAAATTATCTACGTCTAATTAATTGTAATTAATAAAAATGAACTTTTTTTCATTAATATTTATATATTGTGTTTCTGAAATTTAATAAGTCTTGTACTGATAAACTTAACGTAAAAGTAAGTTACATGTAATATTTTGTAATTAAATTATGTTTTCATAAAATTGTAATGTATTTAATTAAATTTAAATAATTCCTCTGAAATTAAACAAAATCATCTACTTTACAACTTGACCAAGTTTTAGTAATTTTATTGAATCTGTTGGGAAATTAATATGTCATTAATATGTATTTGTGTTAATTAAAATTTTCTATAGTTATATAAATTGAAATCGTTAACATACTTGTACAAGATTTAAATAAAACGGCCGTAACAACGGTTTTTATAATAAATTTAATACATTTTTTAAAAATATTAAACTTTAATTAATACCAATTAGACGCAGCTATTTGAATTGAATTAATTTATTATTCCGTGAAAGATATTTAATGGTGTTATACTATAACTCACTTCAATTTAACGTATAACGACATAATATTTCTTATTGCTAAACATATCGAATGTGCTTTAAATTTGTTAAATTTGGATAGAAATTTTATATAGAAATCGAGTAGATTGTCGTATCAACATAATGATCGTAATGTATCTTGATCGAATTTCATTGAATGATCAAAAATGTCTGATACACGTCTATTCGTATTTAATTAGATGAATTCATTTTAAAACAAGACCTGATCCGATTTCGATTGTGAATCCAAGCAGACTTGGAAATTCAAGATATATGCATAGACTCAACAAGAAAATACAGCTATGCAAATGTTTGATTCACGAGAGATTTAACTCTGATCAATATAAATAATATACCTTGTTAAAGCGATTCGTGTTTAACAGTTAAAAATGCGTCAATTTGCATAGACCGGTGTGAGTTTTAAATAAAAACTAGATTGTGCGCATCAGCCTTGAACAGCAAAAATATGCAAAAAGCAAATAAAAAAAAATAAAAATAAAATAAAATAACTATTACCAATCGAGTACAAGAAAATTAAGATGGAAGCTTTCATTGCCTTGCAGGACCAATTTCGAGCCGATGGAAAATTAATCGCAGAGATCGAACTCGCATTTCGAGGGTAAGCAAAGTAAGCGAAACCGTTGTACAATCTCGGTTAGGGATATCTCCCTCGAAGGGGAGAGAATAGAATCGAGTGGTGCCGACCTGTTATGAGCGGGAGAAAAGTGGGACGCGAAAGAACGATAAGATGCCCGAGGTGCAGCGCTCGGACTCCGTAAGGTCCGCCCCCGGAGAAGACGGCCGTAATTCCTCCTCTTCCGGCTGGCGGCCTGGCGAACGCAGCGTTTCCTTCAATCGAGACGTCCACGTCAAACGAATCGGTGAGTCCAGGCCATCACACCACAATACCTTGTGTGACAACGCTGCTTGACTAACGAACGAGCCGAGCTCTGTTTACATCTCTTACCTTCTTCGTCCTTGCCTCTTTTCTTTCATTTATTTCATTCCACCTGTATTCATTTGTACTTGGAGCAAGTTTTGACCTTGGAAATTTGTCTGCGTCTCTCATGTTGACAGTTTCCTTGACAGTGACATGATTGCCTCATTACATTCGCACAATAGACGACTTGATTAACGCAGACACTCTGACCTCATTTACATATATATTCAAGTAGTAAATATGTGATTTGTGTCAAAATGTTTAGAAATGTTGTTGCATTTAATTTGACCTTTTTAGCCTTTCGCTTTCTTATCTTTCAAACCGAGTTAAAAAGGCTTCCAAGATTCTTTTGACTAACTCCTAGTCGCTTCCCTTGATATATCCTTTCTGACCACATCAATTTCAGATTAATGATTAATTTAAATTACACTTTTATTGTTCATTTACAGTCCAGTTAACCCTGACCTTCAAAGCCCCGAACCGATCAGTGAGTTCGCGAGTTAAGCAGCGTCACGCTACCAGCTCCACGCGTTCTATATCTAACTCATTTCTAACTTATCCAAACAAATTCAATATAACTTAACACAATCAAAATCTGCCGCTACTAACGGCACGTATTGTTTGTTTCGTTTGTTTAATCTTGTTACCATCAATCATCGATGGCACGAGTCAATAAATAATGTCTGCTCGACTGATTTGCGTTCGAATTTGCTTTTTACTAATTCTTCGAAGTTTTAATTTAATATCATTAATTCGACATTACATAACTGCGAGTGTTTTACTAAATTACTTAATCAAACTAATTCGTCTAACTGCATCTAAATTGTTAGGGAAATATACAATGTAATTGAAAAAACATAATTACAAAATTTATATTTCTTTACTACGCACGCATAGATTTTCATTATTGATATTATAGAAACGAATTTGATTCTGAAACATTATTATTATCGATACAAAACATGAAATATTTTAATAAATGTGTATTAATGATAATTATATGGATTATACAGTTTGTAATTTGTAATAACAATTAAAATTTTATATTCGTATAATTATGCTCTTTCAAATAAAAAAATTGTTATTAACTTTATACACTAATATATTTATGCGTGTCTACAAAAGATAAATCGTACAAAATAACCAATTATCGATATTAAATTCATAGAAAACTGCAACGTCAAACCTGCCGAGCGGAGACATTGTCATATTTTGTTATATCATATGGGGCTCGTTATGGTAGAAGGTATAAGGTGGGCAGGACTCACCCTTTACGTTTAATGTTTAACAATATTAATGCACAAAATTGAAGCATTTTCAATACATACGAATATATAGTATTCCAAAATGTTTCAATTTTGACACAGAATGGTACACATTTTAGATGATAATAATAAATTAGGTTGTATAATGTTCTAATTAATTTTATTTACTATATATTTGTCCGTCACACAACTTGACAATAACGCGAATATAAGAATGATTCAAGTTTAATACACACGCAGAAAAAAATAATGTAGATTCAACAAAAATTATTTTGTAAATCTATTTTGTCAATACATATAGCAGATTTGTTTTATTCAACACAATTATATGTTCGATTCAACAAAATTGATTAGATAAAATTATTGCGTGAAAACAAAGAAATGTTATTGTGCAATAAAGAATGAATTTTGTTAATCAACAAAATCATATGCTACGGAAGGATTTTGTAGATTTGTTCTAATCATTTTGTTGATTCCGAGTACGACGCATGTGCTTTTGTAATGAGTGAAGTGCGCGCCTTAACGAGCGAACAGAAATTT
>JABFQC010006426.1:0-10787 GCA_022817085.1 Psilanteris sp. ZL-2020 | reverse complement strand
AATCTTTAGTGTTATTTATAGGTACATAGATTTGTATATTATATTTCATTGATATTGAATATTTTATAAAAAAATTAATGATATGCAATTATAGGTTATCCAAGTGTTTTGTTCCATGGTGCCAATAATAGCACCATCATTGGGGATTTACATAGTGACCATCTGATTTATAAATGATGGATATCTAATGCGGTCGTAGATTATATCAATAATTGCACAATCGGTATAAATCACATGGAATTATAATGGACAAATAATTGACAAATCTTTATATCTGGGATATAAGCCGTTTTCGCTACCTTAAAAGCGACTTGAGTCATTGTAACGAAATTTATTTGAAAATAAAAATTTATCAGAAAATTATATAAAGTATTTATATATTGTATGTAATTTATTTCGTATTAACTTTAACCTATCACATATCTATTAAATATAATAATGCACCATGTTTGATTTTGGCGATATTGTTTTATATTGACAAAGGACAAACGACCCAATTAAGGTCGTTCTTCAAGCAATTTTGACGGCAGATATTACGGATTTTAATATATTGTTGTTAGTTTATATAATACGTATTTTGTAAGTATTTACGGACATTTTTTCATTTTCAGAAAATATATTTAAAATAAAGTAATCAATTTAATATTATATTAAAAATGTGGCGAGTAGACTCATTTTGAGCCACTAATTACGTCAAAAGTTTTATCTGAAAGTTTAAATTTGTTAAACGAAAATAATTTGTCACTTCTAAAAAATAGATCTAAAGACACATGTATATTATGGCTGAGTTCTAAAATGACCTTTCAGTACTGAAACAATGAGATAAAAATATGAAAACAAATAATTAAGACAAAGACAAAAGTGCTGAAAATCAATTTTAGAACTCAGCCTATATGTACAAAATAATTTTATAATACTGTAAAAAAAAAACACTGTACCGTGGCACTAATTTTTGGAATTAGTTCCTTGTAATGCCAAATATAAGTGTATCCTTTATTAACTCACGATATTTTAGTAACTAACGTATGCCATTAATATCTATTGGTAATCCTTCACTAGTGTTTCAAAATCGCATCTCTCTATTTCTTTCGCTCAGCGCAAGAAAGAAAAGGACAGCTTACCGAAACATTGCGTTCGCTCGTCTAACTTGGCAAAATGAGATATATGCACTTCAAAAACGTTTATATAATGGCGACGCTTCTATTATCAGCTTCAATAATGCGACAGTCGTGATTAACATTCCAATTGTTTACGCAAATTATTATAGTGCAAATAAGTTTAATTTCGTGAATTTTGATCGTTGAAAATAAAAAACCATGGGATCGAATACGAAGAAACATAAGAAACACAAACGCGAACGACCAGGTAAGCAAAGTAAAAGGGACAACAAAATTGTATAAGCCATCCGATAGTTTACATCACTTCAAAATGTTAATCTCAAGTCATGATAAAACGAATAAAAAAAATAAAATAAAAAATACGCGTATTTCCAATGCCAATGGTAATTCTAGTTTAATCGTTTTTCTGTGACTTTATGGTGAAATGTTTGATTTTAGGAACAATGTTCCCATAAAACATGGGTTTCACGGGTGGTGTCCGTGTCGTTTAACAAGAACACGGGCAGATACTCGTCCTTACAATAAAGACACTGGTAAATATACATAAAACGTTTTCGCCATTCTTTTCTGTGTCAAAGTTTATGACCATTAATATCTACTATTACATTTAGTATATTTCTAAACGATAAATAATTGTCACTTGACAAGTTAACTCTTGAGTATGTGCAAATATTTTCACATTGATTACAATCATATTTTGAGTACGCCTTAATCCTTGCAGCATGATTAGCGACATGCAAAAAGAAAATATATTTGTTTAAAAAGAAATATTTATGAAAAAAATGGATATAATTAGTATATATGCTATGGAACATATGAGAACATGTATATCTACATATAATATGCAATAATAATAATAATAAAACTGTAGTTATTATTATTACTATACATGACAAATAGAAACTATTCTGCTAAGGATGGTAAGCGATTATTATTATTATTATTATTATTATAAAAATACTATTTTAATATTTATTTTACTATCATATGACATGTCAGCTATGGTTGGTTGATATAATAGAAGACAGATGCATGTTTTTGTTGTATATATTTTTTTATAAAATTAGAAATTCAGAGTTATTAAAGGAATGTTAAAAAAGTAATTAATTATTATATTATATATGTATAATATATATATAATATAAATATTTCAAAGTACTCAAAGTATAAATACGATATAAAATTAAGAATTTAGTTTTAGGTTTTATTAATGTTATTTTATATTTTATATTATCAAATTAGTATTTATTAATTTAATATTTCATGATGAATAATTTTTGTTCAATTTAAGTAGAAATTGATAAATAATTTTATTTTTGTTTATAAATCACTTTTACACGAAATGATATTAAGAAATAAATTAATTCGTTATAAATGATAATATTAAGTACTTACATTCTTTACTTTAATAGATAAGACAAATACTTTACAAATTAATCCATATCCTTTTATTAATTATATATATATTTTTTTTATCAAAATTAATTAATTAAAACTAGATTTTTAAATTGGAAATTTGCAACTTTTATTACTACCAGAGGCAATTTGATAACAATAATAATAAATATAAATAATAATTATTTTTATGTTGTTACTATTATAATGCATGATCTAAATACTTAAAACAAATAGTTAAATTAAATTTTTGAAAACAATATATGATATTGAAACGAAAAAATCATTATAATTGTTCAATTAATTATACATTATATCACCAAAACAACTTATTAATATTATCAGAGTTAATGGATAAAATATTTTTAACTACTGATTTCACAAAAGTTATATTTTAGATAATATTATCAGATGCTTGTCAATGTGTAGTAATTATGTAGTCATAGAATTAATTAATTGTTTTATTATGTATATTACACGTGTCATTATTTGTGAATATAATTTATATAGAATATAATATATAATATAAATAAATAATACCTGTGAAACCTATTTTAAAAATTGATTCTAACCATTCATAAGCATGATCAATTTATAATGCTTATTGCAGGTACAATCTCATTTCTAAAAATGACTATCTTCAACGTTCATTTATTGTTATTGGTCCATATTCAATCACGTTGCAAGGAAATCAAATGTTATTTCACTTGAGTGGTTGCTATAACAACTAATTGTTGTATGTTTGAGAGAAACAAACACTTGTGTCACGCTATAAAACCTTATTAATACCACATTATCATCAGCTTTCATATTCATCATAAATTGCATATGGTTCTGGATAATGCTAAATAATAAATACAAAAATATATATAATTTAGTTTTAATGTGTAGACATTAATTTAATAATCCAGACATAAATCATTTATTCATCAATCAATTATGCAGATTTAATTTTATTATTTTTCTTTTTGTTAATTAGTATTACTTTATTGAAATTTAAGTTTATCTTAATACAATGTGTATATCTATGTATATTTTGAGTTATTAATTTACTTATTTTAGTATAAAATAAAATACAAAAGTAAAATTCTAAAATCTTAGTAATATTTTTAGTTGAATTTTTATTGCTAATATTTATTGCAATTTTTAATTATATAATACTTATATGGCAGTTTTTAAAAAATAGTTTTCTATTACAGTATTTTAATCTTATGTTTTTGTGCCTTGTAAAAGTTTTAATGTTGTTTAATAAGAATTATTAAATTAATTTAATAATTCATTTTTATACTGAAGTAAAATACATTAAGTTATCGCAGAATACATTAGATGTAAATATTATGAAGTTTGATTAATTGAATATATTTTTCATAAATTACATTTTTACATAATTAATTAAAATAACTGTTTTTCACAATTAGGTTTAACTTAGCATATCATCATAAATATACAGTGTATTCGAATTATTTTCTAAAAAATATAAAATTCAAATTTAATTAATAGGATTACTTTAATGCGTAAGATATAACTAATTACAACATGTATTTATTACATTGTTTATTTTATTATATATAGGACCTCAGATAAAAGTTATGAGACACAATATCTAATTTTCTCCATTTTAGTGAATTTTTCTTTAGTTTCCAAAATCAACAGTAAAACAACTTGTAAAGAAAAATGAGTTAATTCCTTACAATTCTAATTTATGAATTAATGTTTTATATTTGTATCTATTCAAAATGATTGATGGTATTAGATCAATATATGTATAGTGCATAAATTGATCAAAGTGGAAAATTATTTATTCTAAATACATATAAAAGGACATTAACTTGTAATACTTATTATTACATATAAAAGAAATTTTATATAATTCAAAGGATAATATTAGTAAATCATATAGATCACTACTATTATAATTTATTTTAAATGAAGTATACAACAATTTTCGTGCAAAATTTAACACGGATAATATTTTTGTTTTCTCTTTTATTATTCTCAAAATTGTATTTATTTAACATAATTTTAATAAATTATACATTTTAAAAAAAAATGTAAATTTATTTGATAATAAACATGCTAATTTTACCAACTTCAAGTTGCAATTTTAGTAATGATCTTTTGATTTATAACTTTATCCTATTGAAAATTTTCTCAAATTTAATTATTCCCCGCTTATTAAAACAGATTCGTTTTGGACTTAATTTTCATTTCTTCTTCTTTTTCCAAATAAGATTGATGTATTATTGTTTGCTATATAATATATTGAAGTCCCTCTTTTATCCACTACTAGCCTTACTTCAAGTTCAATATAAAATCAATATTCCTCATTCAATTAAAGGTCTCCTTTTTATCAAAAACTTAACCAATTGATCGAATATGAGTAACAATTTATTCAATTCAATAACGTCAACTCCGTTTAAATGTACACAATTATAGTAATTAACATTGTATTCATAAACTTAACCCTTATTTTATAAATACACGCTTTCCAGTACGCGACGTTACTCACGTATACAAGTAAAAAAATTAAACTCGATTTATCCTAAACACCCAATCAGTTTTGAATTGCATTCAACGTTTAATTCAAATCCTCCTTTTTGATGTTTATTTCTCACAAGGTAACCATTCGCGCCTGTCTGATCTTTCAATAAAAGTGACCAATGAATACCACCAATCAACAATGTTAATTAACCAGAATTAATGTTGTCGTCATTGGCCAAAAGTGTGCAATGAATTTGTATTTATAAAATAGTAACTGAATCCTGCTTATATTCATAGTTTGATAATGTACAGGGATAAAGACTGCGTTTTCTCAACGAGCAAACTGAGAGATAGAGGTTGAAGGTAGAAGTGAAGCGGATTCAAAAGTGTTAACGAAGGTTCTGCAGCAACAGGTGTGCTGAAGTAAGTGAGGTATTAGCTGCAGACTGGATTGGTTGCACGATGAAAGCTAGCAATAATCCTAAAATAATTCGAATATGCTGATCCTCCCCCCCCCCCTTATTGTCTCAATTATGTTACGTGGATTAGTTGAAGTGCACAGACATACATAAACACACACAAACAC
Organism: Psilanteris sp. ZL-2020; assembly: GCA_022817085.1. Lineage (NCBI taxonomy): Eukaryota > Metazoa > Arthropoda > Insecta > Hymenoptera > Scelionidae > Psilanteris > Psilanteris sp. ZL-2020. The sequence goes on along the minus strand of JABFQC010006426.1, from coordinate 5,207 downwards.
ATCTACAATCACCAAAAGCCTCCAATCCTTGTATAGAAATAGTCGCAATTAATGCCAGTTATAATAACAGCAGTAACAGTCAAAATCGCTCACATAACAACCGTAAGCCAATCCCAATCGTTGCACTTGAATCGTCATGTGAGCTGCCTTTATACAGAACAACAACATAGTATATATATGTAACATTTATATATATATATATATATATATAATCGCTTCGCTTAATTATTTGATTATCGTTTTGAATTCATATTGCAATTGCATCTATCGCATCATTACTCGCAATTGTTAGTGCGTTGGTTAGTCCTATAAGAATGTTCTTGTTGGACAAATTTTCACCTTCTCCTTCAAATTAGCTGCCAGTTTGTTCCATATGAAAACAAAGTCACCTCATTGACTCCACATCTTTGTCTGCCACATGCATAGCTCAAAGATCCGCAGCCTCCAGACTCAACATCAAGTGTCAAAACATTCGAGTTACAGCTTTATCAATATCAAGTGTAATCTTATAGTTATGAGCGCGCCTACACGTTAACTTTGAAGGTGGCTACTCGTTTGGTTCAAGTTGACAGGAGCCAGTACAAACATAGTCGACTGGTTGCAATTGCGTTATTAATGTCGTTAGTAATAGGGGATGGAATTTGATGATGTGTATTTTATATGTGAACACTAATAATCTTTCTTGAAAGGGTACCCTCAAAAATAACCACCGAGTTCCTCCTCTATGACTTTATCACAGTGAGAGCACTCCTTTAAGAAAGATTCGTGGGGTGTATCAGTGAGCCGCAGGCAAATTTTTGATAATAAAATTATATATCTGTTGACAAAGTTGATAAGAACCAGTGACAAAATTACTGAACTGTATAGTAATTAATTTAATATCATATTAACCGTGCGATAGTGGAAATTCCTTTTATCTGTCAATACACGTATATCATTCAGTATACATATAAAAAAAAAACATAAAATATAATGAGGTAAAGTATCACAAATCACAGTTTCAGTATATATATAAATTATTTGACGATCGTTCAACTCACAAATCATAAATATTAGTATTTACAAATTTCATTAAATCGCCATATTGCAAATGAAACAAATCAATATCAAAATCATTAACCATTTCACTAATCCTATTTATTAGATTGTTATAATCATAATTCAATTTATATAACTCTAATTTAAAAATGTTAATATTTTTAAATCAGAATATAAAAAAAAAAAGAGTCCATTTATTAGTAATAAAAAATTCATTTGTAGGAAATTGCATTAAAATCTGTCTTTGGGATGATTTTAGCAAACAAAATTAGCCTTGTTATGGTATGATTTATTTTAGATAAGTATGAATTAGGAATACCAACAAGAATAACTATATTTAATCAAACCTTCATTACAGACTACTTGAATTGCATTATTTAAGTTGCAGCCAAATTGATATACATCTATACATTATAGTTATTAAAGTACATCACTTATGATCATTACACTTGAATCATTAATTTCAAATTAAATTAGTCAAAGAAACTATTGCACGGCAATTTATTGAATTTAATATCACAAAATTGTTAACTGTACAGTTCCAACCGAGTTCAGTAATTTTGAATAATAGTTCAACGAATTTTAAGGTCGAATGAACTTTAAAAACGACGTATGACCTTGAACCATGAACCTTGACACACGAATTGCCTTGACTGGGGGGCCACAATTCAAAAACGACAAACGAGTAGCCGCCTTGCACCATACTTATTTACTGCATGATCAAAAGGTGTACATAATGCTTTGCAGCTTGTTGCTTGTCAAACATAATTGAACCGTCAAACACAATGGATAGTTTAAAAAGCATGTCGGTTGTTTTATGTTGACAGACGAACAGTATTCGATCGAAGAGAAGCCGCCGGCCTTAAAGCTAATACTGAAAGTGGGGGGCAACTCCAACACCCCAGAGTACACGAACGAAGTGCCCAACTCGAACAACATGTTGTCGCAACACTTCCAGCAGCAACAGGCCCCGAACTACTTCATCACCCCTGGGGAGTCCGAGTATGACCGGTACCTGGGCCACAAGAAGCTAAAAAAGAAAAAAAAGAAGAAGGACAAGCGTCACAAGCACCATCACAAGGAGAAGAAGCGGAAACGGGACGAGTCCAGTCAGGAATCGATCGGCGATGGCGAGGAGAGCCTCGCCGAACCCCCGGTTAAGAAGATGGCCAGCGCGCAATTGGTGCAACGGCCCGTCGAGGGTCCACTCAAGGGCACAAGTGCAAACGCGACGACCTCGTTGTCACCCCACCGCGAACCACGAACCTGCGTTCTTAGGAAAATCGCCGAGCGAACGCCCCTTCAGCGGCTGCTGGAGCACCTGCTGCGGTCGATGGAGAAGCGCGATCCCCAACAGTTCTTTGCGTGGCCAGTGACCGATAACATAGCTCCTGGCTATTCGCAAATCATCACCAATCCAATGGACTTCAGCACCATCAAGCAGAAAATCGATGACAACAATTACCCGACGCTGAGCGACTTCGTCGACGACTTCAAGCTGATGTGCAACAACGCCACCACGTACAATCATTCTGACACCATCTACTACAAGTCCGCGAAAAAGTTGCTGCACGTTGGACTGAAGATGGTCACGCCGGAGAAGCTGAGACAGCTGAGGCCCGTGTTGACGTACATGTGTGACATCACCAGGGATGAGCTCGGGTTTGAGTTGGGTGTCGAGGATCCGAACAATCCGGACGTGGTCATGACGGAGGAGCAGATCGAGAAGGAACGGGAACAGGAGGAACGCAATGAAGAGGCGGAGGAATTGAGGAAGGAAAACCAGAGGAAGACGAGGTTGGCCAATTTGGGCAAGTTCGAAGCAATTCCAGATGACCTGACCCCGGACGAAATTCTGCAGCAGGTGCGCGGCGCGGCGGAAGCGGCCGCGGAGAAGCTCAGTGTGAAGCGGGTGAGTTCGAAGATGGGGTTCTTGAGACAGAAGAAGGACGGCACTACCAGTTTGCAGATAATTGTGCCTGGCGATGGGGTGATACCTGGTACGAACCAGAGACCCGTTTCGCTGGGTCAGTTGATCGGGAAATTGAACCATGGAACTGGTGCCTTGGCGGGATTCAGAGAAGACAGGAGAAACATGTCGAAGCCGGTGAAGCCGCTTTATTACGGCGCTTTCGGGTCCTACGCCCCAAATTATGACTCCACGTTTGCGAACCTGACTAAAGAAGAAACGGACTTGGTGTACCAGACGTATGGTGATGAGAACGCCGCACAGTATGCCGAGTCTATTATTGATTTTGCGAAGGGCTGTGATTATACGGCGACGATAGTGGATGATTTGTTGGATATACTCACGAACGGTGATCATAGAAAGACTAAAAAAATTCTTGAGGAGAAGAGGAAATTAAAAGAGGAGGAGGATAAGATTCAACATCTTCTAACAAAGCCTGCTAAAGACGTCAATCGTAATATACAGTTGGATAAGATTAAAGTGGACATGCATCAACTGAAGACATTATCGGAATTGGGTATTAATGTCAACTTTTTGGATACTTTAGGTTTGTATAGTTAAAATTTGGTTCTTCTTTGTACCCTGTTATACTTTTTATTGAGTTTTATTGGTAATTTTAGCTTCCTGTCAATTTATTACATTATTATTAATATATGTATTATGTTTCCCTTATAAATAATCCATTTTGAAAGTCTTGATATTACAAAATATATTCTACTCTACATGATGTAGTTCACTTCTTTGGAACAGTAAAAAGCTTACGTTAATGGCGTAAAAGTTTCAAGATTTCTTTTGATTCACTGATACTAATAAATTCATTTTAAATTGCAGAAGAAAAAAGTAAATATTATGAAGAAAGATCCAATTTGCAAAACCGATTGGATGAAACTGGTCAAATGCTGGGCAATCTTAGACAAGTTCAACACACTAGGCTCTCGGTACCACCACCCGTTCATCTTGCCAATGTACTTAAACCACAAGAAAATGAAGTTGCTCTGGCCGAGAAGATAACAGACAATTTGACCATGATTGCAAAGAAACTGCCACCATCGACGATTGCACCTGTAGATGGTTTGAGAAGAGCCATGGGGATTGCTCCAGTTGGAGGACTCGAACCAATGGACGTAGAACCTATCACTCATAATCCTGCGATGATGCCTGAAAATTCTTTAATACGTTCCAATGATGATAACGAGTTGCCAGAAGGTCTTATAACTACTCAAAATGCAATAGATAATTCGAATATGCTAAACTCTGTGAGTCAACAAACTGAAACGTTAAACATAGTGGCCAATAATCAAATACAAATGGCAATGACACACAATCAAGCTGCCAATTTGTTAGGTGCAACCGAATCATCTGGAGTGCCCGATTTGGAGTCTGAACTAAGAGAATTTTTAGAAAGTGATCATACTTTAGGACACTCGCCATTGCAAGATGACAAGACTTTAGAAGATATATTGTCGGAATCGTAAAAATATACTTTGTAATCATGTGTATTCATAAACTATTTTAAATACATTAATATGTGAATTCATTATTTATCTTTATTGAATAAAAATGAATATATACAAACGTAATTTGACATTATTCTTTAAGGAAACTTTTTATTTTTCAGTGAATTATATTGTACGTTTATAATTTTGTGTTTTCAAATATATGAGTAAATATTATAGACATTAAGTATGGAAATTTTGTCTACTTCCATCGTTCCTTGAGAAATATTAATTCTTACTATATTATATAACTAACCCAATTCGTAATAATTTTCCTATTTTAAATTGTAACATATTTATTACTGTAAATACGCTTATAAAGGGTTTTACCCATTAATATTGTTAAAATGTTATAAATAAATACATTTATTTTATTAATTAATTTACATATATTATTTTATTTGTTGATGTAACACTGAGTAACACTCATGAATATAATCAAGAATTGTAATTTATTCAATTTTTCAAAATAAAAAAGTACGAACTGTTACACAAACTGTTATGTGATATTTGTAAATAAATTATAAAATTAATTATAAATTATAAATAAAGAACAAAAATCAATTACGTACATAAAAATATAATTTTAATTGTTTTTAATTTGTTTTAAATAATGTTTAAATGTCACGTGCTAATTATCGGTAATTTATATATATAAATAAATTTTTTAATGGTAACTAAATACCTTTCATAATGCTTTAGAC
>JABFQC010006425.1:0-10787 GCA_022817085.1 Psilanteris sp. ZL-2020 | reverse complement strand
AAAATATGCATATGTATTTTAGCCTTACAGATTTCAACATATAATATTACAAAAATAACTAATTAATAATAACTATAATATTTTACATGCCCAATTAATCAATAGTATTTTAGTTATTTCTAACATTAACGTGCACATGTTAGTAAATGGCGGAGCAAACAGTACGTAAACTTTAAGTAAACGTTTAACATAAAGCTGGCTATCAGGGGTGATCTAAAATCTACCTATAACAAATGTTCAGAAGGTTGACAGAAAATCTTCTATCTACCTTTCTCAAACGTTCGTGTGTTGTTGGGGTCATATAAAGATCTATTATATAAAGACGAATTTTTACGACTATAATGCGATTCATTGTGAGGTATTGTCGAACAATGCTCAATAATGATTTTTTAAAAATTTCATCCGTTAATCTTATGGTTAATTATATGGTTATTGTGTGTGCCTCTATTATCACATAAAAGGTCATTATTTTCTACTTTATTTTGTAATATCTCAAATCTACTTTTACCGATTTGCAATATATCGCATAATAATTTTTTACAAACTGGTGTCGATACGCTTTAAATATGAAATATATACTCCGATCGTACCAAAGTGTTTTTTTTTTATAATTTAACAAATAATCCTTGGATTTCTTGGTCATTAATCCACTTAGCATGGTATTTTACATATTATAATTTCCGGACTGCCAAAATGATTCAAAGAAATTTCTTTGATTATTAACATTCACGTTTTTAAAATATTTTTTTTAACAACAAGAAATAATTTCTTTAAATTCTTTGCCAGAAACAATTTTTCCAGACCGTGACGTATATGTAGCACCATTAAATTTGTAATGCAAAAATATGTTAAAATAAAATGTACTTTTCAACCAGCCTATTGAAAGTTAATGAATCTAAACATAAACAAATTTTTTTATAGATTTTAATAACATAAAAATTACCTTATTTCTTTTCTTTTTATTGCAGTCTTTTTCACATTCATTTTTCTGTTATTTATTAATAATTTCCGTCAACGTACTTTTCTCACTCGTTTTTATATTATATATATATTTTTTAATAATATTAATAAATAATAAAATCATTTATTCAATAATATATAAAATAAGTCTTGGTTTACTAAAAATTTGTATTAAAATATACTTATTCTTTTAAATTAACAAATCACAGTATACAATGCACTGAAATGTTTATATATAGCTTTAAAACAATTGAATATCTAATTATTGCAGTGGTCAAAATAATGATAAACTAACAAAATAATATAAAGATAACCACCATTTTTGTCAAAAAATACTGAATAAACTAAAAGTTATAAATCACGAAAAGATTTTATTTTTTTACAAATTATTTGCATGTAAAATTTGTCAATAAATTGTTTAAATATAACAAACACAATTAAGATGTTAAATAACACATTGAATTTTAAATTTAAAAGATGTAAAGTATAACAGAAGATAATTATAAATACTTATTTATTATATTAATATATTTATATGAAGCCAGCTGTTGCTGAGGAGTTCGGCGCAATAGCAGCAAAGCGCTAACCAAACGTTCAAGTCCGTGTCACGCATTTTCGAATAACTTGTCATATCTGTGTGAAAACTAACTAGTTTGGTATGAAACTTTGTAGAAATAATCTTTATATCTTGACCAACAATTTTGCCGCTGCAAGTTTTTCGTATGTGAAAATTCCCTCTATACTTTTTTAATTCGAAAGTAACTGTGCATTAATACGCACACGGATCAATTATGTATTAAATATTAAATGCTATTGAAACTTTTGAACCTACATTATAGGCATCTGTAACTAAAATGCCTTTAATTATAGAAACAATCAAGTAATTCCGATGTTTATTAGCAGAGATATGACGAGTTGAAGTTAAAAAGTCTTAAAATATGATTCTTCAAAAAACGCACGTTTTAATTTTTATTTCAAAAACTATTTGTCTAACAAGAAAAGTTTAAATGACAAAAAAGATGTGTATTATCATGCTCCACGTCACAGTATTTTTAAAAATACATTTGGAGCTATTTAGATTTTCAAAAGAAAAAATTCTGCTGGATATTAATTTTCTTTTCTACATATTCAAAAAGATTCAGAGATTTATAGATTCACCTGTTTAAAATAAAATATTGAAAAAATATATATATAATATGTGATATTATATACATGACATATTCAAGATAAGTAAGAATTTTCTGAACTTATCCAAGTTTTTCAATTTTTTTTCATGTTTTCAGAGAAAAATTTCTACAAAGGTAAAATATGCCTAACATAAACAAACAGTATCCCCATAAGCAAAAATATTTATGTAATATCCATAGAATATTCTACAAAAAATTATAATATATTCGTAGAACATTCTAGGAATATTCAATAAATATTTTTGTTTATAGGAATATAATCTCAGAAATATATAATTATTCAATTTTTATCTCCATGCATTTGATTTTATATCATGTAGTAACTGAAGACCTAAAATAAGATTTTTACTTATAGAATCAACGATGCTAGAATGGACTGCAACTCCACTATGGACTTATGGAACATTGTTTTGAATATTCTGTTTATATTGGGGAATGTGGGGCCGCAGTGTCTATTCTGGCATCACTGTACAGAACTATTCAAATCTTAATTTGTCGTCTAGTGAGAATGAATTAATACCAGAAAAATTATAATTACAAGAAAAAGCAACAAAAAAGGCATTTTCTGTTGCAAAAATCTTAAGATATAAAATTATAATTACTGTCTGTTAAGATTTCTTGTAATCGAGGTAATGAACTCGAGTTTTCGCCATATCAACATTTATACTAAAGTTAATAAGTATATGTATTTTAATGAATTGTCATCGAGTTCAACGAATTTAATTTATTTAAAAACAAATTTGAAAGATTTGGGCTGAAAAAGAAAAGTTCATATAATTATAAATATATTACATTAAAATGTAACAATAATTGCACTTATTATAAAATTATTGCTACACGTAATTATATTCTCAGTACAATATCACGTAACCAAATGAAGATGCGTTATAGGATAGTTTTGAGATTTTTACTACACTTCCTGCAAAAATATCTACGCGCAAATGATTTCATCAAATTTTAATCAATGTCATTATTAAAAATCTTGTAATAAATACATATGTTGTTGATAAATTTATAATTATTAATGTTTTCAAAATAAACTAATCGTAAATACCCTATATTCATTTAAGAATTGCAAAATTGTTTAGCCAAATTATCTTAACGCAAAATTATATATAGAAGTATGTTTTATAATTACGAATTCGATTATAAATATTGTAGGTATATTGAAACGATGTAGTAAATTTGGGTCAAATATAAACAAAAGTCTTAATTATATATGTAATTTTCAAAATATTAAAACTAGAAATAACAAAATATAAAGATAATGATTTTATTTTTTTAAAATATATTATATATTAATTATACATCTCATACATACAGCATATTTTTCTTTATGAAATTATTTATCTTACAACGTATTATGTAAATTTCGTATGAACTTTAGTCGATAAATATATATTAATAATTCGTTTACCAATAATGCTCGATGACACAAAAATAGCTGTGCAATATTCGTCAACAATAGATTTTATCGTCATTTATCTTTCAGGGAATAGATAAAACGTTATTGTTTTTAAGAATTACAAGCTATATTTCTCAAGAAGGCCAATGATATGTAAAAATACACATATTTATGTACAATATTCTAGAATAAAAGTGCGGCAACCAAGATATACACATACTATACACATAATTACATGTTTTTTGTGAATAGGAAAGCAGATTTATTTGGGATTTCGCACAAAATCCTGATTTTCATATAGTTTTTATTTAAGTGACCATTTGCAATAAAATCTAATACAGCCTGCAAACTGATGAATTTAATTTTGGATAAGAATCATGTATTTCTGCTATATTAACATTGCTCACAGAAATTCATTTAAATTATAAATTAAGTTAAGTAGTCATTAATTTTAATGTTATTATCGCAGAAATTAAATGATCATAGTATTTTAGTTATAAATATATAAACTAAATTTCAAGTTTATCTATTATATTTATAATGTAATATCTTACAATATAAATTTTAATGTATAATTATAATTATAACATATTTTTATATCATTTTTGTATTAATTTGTATAAAAATTTAAACTTAAGAAAATACTTTAAGATATTTTAATATAAATTTAATTTTTAAAAAACTCTATGGCAAACTTTAACCAAATAAAATATAAAATAGCCACCAATAAAATTGCTTTTTCACTTTATCTTCAACTACAAATCATCCATTGACAACTATAAATTGAAAAATATATTTTTTCATTAACATTAAAGCTCAGATTTAGAATATTAAATTTTTCGTATGAAATGCACTGAGAAACAAAATTACCAACACAAATAAATAACAAAAATATATCTGTTATGTATTTAGTAATTTTGTATAATATAATATTAAGAATATTTAATTACAAACGTTTATCAGTTATTTTAATGTCAATAAAATATGTAATAATTAATTAAAGAAGATATAAAAAAAAATTATAATATGACAAAAACAAATAAAATATTTATTAAAGAACAAAATTGCATAATGTTTTTATACTAATAAATTTTGCAAATAAACAAATAAAAACACACATATTTAATCTTAAAATGCAGTTAATTTATATAATATTTATTATTGGATTAGATGAATGAACTAAAACTGAGCTTTAATTATCACTTAACACGTACTAATATTTATTTATGTATATATATAATTTATTTATATATTCATATATTTTATTTATATGTATACATTTCATATCCGCAATCTTCAAGGCACTCCTGATTTATATTACATCTGTATTTTACAAACGCATGACTCAAAACGTCCATGTATCATTATTATTTAATTTTCAAGTAAGTCGGAACTGATTAGAATCTTACACCGACTGAATTTTTACAATAATTTCATTTTTTTTTTAATATAATTTTTTGTCCCCGCTCAATCAATCGCACTTGAGTGTATTTCACAGTATCCGAATAGTCTTCGGATAATTCTCAATCATTATTTTAATAAATTTATCCATGAAGTACCTTGCGTCCTTAAACTTAAACAATAAATTATACAACTCCAGAAACATGAGTAATTTTAAAATTTCTTATTTTCACCCATGACTTCAACTTAATTAACAATATTTAACCGAAAATGTATTTTTCATTATATAATCATTGAAGTAAAAAATTAAATTCAGTATTATTTTATAATGTATATACGATGATATAAATAATATATAATTTACATGAGAAACATGTTCATATCTTCTTGAATATCTATTAAAATCGTTTTTAAAAATAAAGAATTTAGGACGAATTGCATATTCATTTATTTTTATATTATACAAGTTATATCATAAGTACCTATATTATATACACTATATATAGATCTCACATTAAGATCTATAAAATCCTCCATTATATACATTTCATCCACAATTACATTGAAATTAAACCAAATGTAAATTTAAATATGTATAAAATTAATATTTATGCATGATTTGTAATGCAAAAATACATTTGCGGAAATCCATACAAAAAATAACGTTCAGTTAATGCAATTTGATTCAAATACAATGTCATTCATTGAGAAGCGCAACGCAAACAGCAGGGAGAATCCAGACTTAAATATTGGATGGATCTGCAATATGAAACAATATGATCTCTCAAGGTGAAATTTTATTTTTGTACAAATTTATTATGGCATTCAAAAAAAACGATAATTTTAAACTTTTAAAAAAAATGATAAATAAATAAAATTAGATTAATTAATAAAATGCATAGATAAGTATTAACAATAAACACCAAGGAGATAATGTTTATATTATAAAAGCATCCAAATTTGAATTATGTATGTTTGTACGTGTTTTCCATATCAACTTTGGCTTCCCGCTTTAGTGTAACAGCAAATCTCACAAGCCTTCGTAAACATACATAAATACAATATGTTACAGAAACATTTATCTAGAAACGAAAGCGCGTACATCACCGAAATCTTGTGATGACAACGTGACTATGATGATGTGTGATTGTGTGGTTACTTTTCTTAATGTGTCCGGATGTGTGATTTATTCACGTGTATTTCAAATAAAATAAATGCCAAAACGTTTGGCATTATTTAAAAAATGTCACATTTTTTTATTCCAATGACGTGAATTTTAATGCGCAATGTTAACTTCCGATGCGCATATGTTGGATTAATATTGTGTAATAACGCTAACGTTGTATTTCAGGACGATGCACAAACCTCAGTCACTTTTTTGTTGATATAGTTCTTTTAATGATTTTAATTCATCAATTAATGTTTGGTTTCTGTTTTCCAACACTGCTACTCGATTTTCTAGACACTTTATATATTCTTTTTTCTTTCTTCTGCATTCACGCGCTGCTTCCCTATAAAAATTAATCGATTTTAATCAGTATTAAAATTAATTTAATCTTTTTAACGATTACAAAAAATTTTGTATACATAAAATACTGAATACATTAAAAATTAAAATTATTTGAAAAATATATTTTGAAATCTAGAAAAAAAAAATTTCATATAATAATTATATTATATATTAATTACAGAATAACTTTCAGAAAAAGTAAAATTTAAATAAAATGTATTCTCTTATATAAAATGGATGAAAATTTTAAGCCATTTATGATATTAAAAAATTAATCTATTTTCGTAACATGTACTCTAAAAATGATATATTTTTGTATTCATCTTATAACACAATTTTCTAATACTTAAATTTCGATAAAACGGATTAAAAAATTATAACTCAAATAACTCTCGTATGTAATGCATATATACCTAAAGTTTCTAAAGTGTATATCGAAATAGTTTTTTCAATCCACATTTTACTACTTATAATTCAAAAATCGCAATTTGATTTAAAATTTTATTAAATTATTAATTTTAAGCTCTTGTACCTCATAAACCATACAACCAAATTAGTCCAAACTTTACAAAATAATTCATAATTACATGAAAATATTAATTTGTGACATCAGTCAAAAAACAAAACATTAATTGTTACTTTAAAAATTTTATTTCGTTTTTAATATACAATTATTTTATGTTACTTTATATATTCTTCAATAAATATCTAATTATTACCAAATTTTAGAAACACAAACCATGTGATTTAGTAAGTAACTTGTAAATATTACATTTAATTAAGTTAAAAAAAATATATTTTTACAATTTTAGTTTTTCAATAATATTTTGTTTATTCTATATGACTTTATTAAAAAGTATTTTTAATGTAATCTAGTTTATAATTAAATAAGTTGTTACATATTAAAAATTAAATTTTTAAATTTGAATATCACTAGTTCTGTAAAAATGGTTGTCCTTATACTTTAAAAAGAATTTTAAATAAAACCTTATATTTTAAAGAATAATATAAAGAATAATTGTTTTATATTTAATGTAAATTTCAAACATTTTGCGAGAAAACTGTGTTTTAAAAACATATCATTTTTAATTTAGTATACTAATAAAGTAATATGTAATGTATTTATTTACGTCTTATTAAATTCTTGCACAATTATTTATAAAATCAAATGTTTTAATAATTAAAATAATTAATTATTTCAACAATTATTAAAATTGAAATATTAATGTACTACTTTTTCAGTTATAATATACTATGGCAATAATTTTTACTACTGCTACTGCTATATAGTGCTACATTTATTTTTAACTAATGCTATATAATGGAAATTCGACAAATTATATATAATAAGACTGCATACAATTGTTTTAATCCAAATAAAGCATTACAACCATAATCAATTGTACACCTTCAATTAATAATTAGTAAATACCTATTTTTCATGAGCCTAAGTTCTCTTTTCCTAGCAGCGTCTTCTACCACCACCCCATGACCTGTGTGTGCTAAAAAATATTTATAAATACATAATGGTTATATACAAAGTTTCTAAAATGTATTTTAGTTGAAAATCTACAGTTATTATATCTTTTACACCAAATTCATAGTTTTAATATTTATAATAATATAAATTATATTATTTACCTGGTACAAAAAATTGCGTATCTTGACCATGTGCATATTGAACAATAGTGCTTCCAGCCGTTGCAGCATTACTCATAGTAAGAGTATGCAAACCAGGTACACCTTCGCCTTGCGTGGCAATTTGTATTGTACCGGCTGGAATAACTGTAAATTAAACAAAAATTGTCTTCTAAATTAACCTACATTAGACAACTATTATAATAATATTTATGTATTTAAATATGTACACAAATATAGATAAATAATTTAAAAACAACAGTACACTATGTGCCAAAGGAGTAAAACACCGTTTACTTCCTTCAGATACACACGATATTTCTTATTTTAAGTGCAAATAAAAGTATAATTTCTTACTTAAATTTAAGAAAAAATAACACAGTTTTACTCCCTGAATACTATGATAATTATTGAAAATAGTTATTTCAATTTTAAGGATGCCGCGCCAAGAATTATATATAATCCAAACTTCTATAATAAAATTTTATGATTGTTCTACCACTGAGAAAAGGACATTTTAATTTGCCCAATGAAACTAAAATGCTGAATGAAGGAAGGAACTGACAGAAAAAGAGACATATATAAGATAAAATAACCAACCTGTCTGATAATGGAGCGAATGGGAAGACACCTCACTGTCCACGTTAGAGTCACACTCTGAGGAGGATTCTAAAGGGGGACAACGAGCCTCTGTAACACCCAATTAGTGCAACTCTTCGTTATCATTGTCTATCACATTGATTTAACCATACATTATGTATAATTACAAAATCTCATCAAGTGAACATCTAAATAAGAAAAATTAATAGGAAAATTTACTGCTTCATATGCATAACATAATATATGGCAGTATAATTTTCTAAAGTTTACATAGTAAACATTTTAAATTTTACATAATGATTTTATACATTTATATATAATTTTAAAGACAGCCTTCTATATGACAATGAACGTTTTTAAATTTAAATTTAATATTTATTTTCTTAAAATCTTATTTTGAATGCAATTTATTTATATATAACTTAAATAATATCTTTAATTATTAAAATTTATAACTTAATAAAATTTAATTTAAAATACTTTTATATAAATATAATATTTATATATTAAAACATAAATAAAATTGCTTAATTTTAAAATATTTTTTTCTACATAAGTGCAGTCAGGTCATACAATGATAGATTAAGTTATTTATAGCAATTTATAAAATTGATTTTCATAAATTAATTGATAAAGGTTTACATATTCCTCATCAACGTAAACAAAATTTTAATATTAATACGCTCGTATATCAAGGGATGATATGAGATAAGGAAATGATGAAATAAATAGGACCAGACAAATTTTCAATTACATTTTGAAAATGAAATGAAACTTGGCACAGCATCCTCTTTATATTATGCAATCAGTTATAGTGTATAAAACTATACAATAAATTATAATCAGAATATATAAAAACAAAATTACAATATGAATACAAAACACATTGGGCCGTGCGAAATGAACTGATAATAAATATATACAGTCCATTTTTATAGAGAGAGAAAATCAAAGAAAGTAAATAACTTTTTAATAATTTGTTATATATTCCAATAATCGTATGAACTGACATGCACCTCTTTATAATTTCATAATTAAAAATAAATTAATAAATAAACAGAGTTTTTAATACTGCAAAGCCCAATATATGTGTAATTTTTATTAAATATTTACACTTTAGCAATGTTCTAATTAAAACATAATTATTAAAAAGTTATTACATTGATGCTTCCAATTGATTGTAATATTTTAACTAACCTCATACAAATTCATCAAAGTTTAATCATTTTAAATTCAATAAATAATATGAAAAATTTTACTTGTATTTTATTTATATTAAAATAAAAGAGTATGCTCATTAATTATTAAATTTAATTTATGTAAATTAACGTCTGTATTGATATATACATTATTAAGGTTAACGACCAAATTTGACAGACAAGTGCAATGTTAAATGAAAAAATTTATTCATTTACATTATCATTTATTTTTGCTTTTTTATAAAACGTTTCGACTATGTTGTCAGTCCTCTTCAGTAATACTATAATATTAAAAACATTAAGTAAATAATAAGTTGTTGAATAATTACAAAATACAAAAATTATTTATATTTTTGAAAAAACAAGATAATCACAAGATTTAATTATTGACTGACCTTTTCATTTGGTAAAATAATATTTGAGTTGAACAAATAAGTCAAAAACTGTGAAAAACTATTAATCAAAAGTAATATGTAATATATAATATATAATAATAAATAATAATGTAAATGAATGAATTTTTTTCATTTAACATTGCACTTGTCTGTCAAATTTTAGTCGTTAACCTTAATAATATTAAATTTAATATTTGTAATATTTATGCATTAAAATAAAAAAAATAGTTGTATTAAATTAATATAATTTTCAAAATATTTTACATACAATTCACATATTGGACAAACAAATTTTACTTATTAAGAGGGGGTCACAGAAATGGTTATCATGTGCCATTTTGCGACAAAAACTTCGGCTTCGAAATATATTTAAGGTAGTACTAATGAAAAATAAAAATCAATGGAATTGTTTGAAATTTCACTCAATTAAAATATGAATAATTGCCTATAATTTTACAAAATTTTAGAAAGATTGACCATCTAGAAGTAAAG